>JAHWFP010212818.1:0-20301 GCA_023313725.1 Lithobius niger | reverse complement strand
CAACATGAAATTGATCGGTGAGGAGACACCTATTCTTCCCATAAGCCACAGGACATTCCAAAAGTGTCTGATTAGAGAAATGGCGTAGCCTTTCAACACGACTTTAGGTTCCTCAGATCAGAACTGAACAACTATCTGGTTTTTAGGAGATGTGGCTAACTCGAATCGCTCAAGGCCCCTTTTTTTTGGCACAACCACTTTAATTCGACGTGTGAAACATCGAATTAAAAAAAGATATGGACCAGAAAACTAGATTGGCTTTTCCATCTCATAATTCCAAAGAAGAAAAAATGGATTTCATAAATTCGGACCAACATTTTGTGATATGTTGCCTACCCCAAACTAAAATTTGTTAATGATACGCTATGCTTTTTGGCTGTGTGAAGTAGTGTAATCCCACTAAGTTAATCCCAAGTTAATTCGCCAAGTTAATCCCACCGACTAAGACTTAAAACGTTAAATGAAATTTTGAAAACTCTGCAGTAAGCAATTTTCATGTATTTCATTTAACCTTCCAACTATTGCTGTGTGGGATTAGCTTGGTGAAAGAGCTTGTCGTTTGATATCACTACTTTGCACTGCCGAAAAGCTTGTCGGGAATTGTTAAGTTTGTTTTAGAGTAGATTTTATTTTATCCCAGTGCTATTGCAGAAAAGACTGTTGTATAGCGCTAATAAATCTGAGCTAACCGCTGCAAACCGTTTAACTCTAGCTTGTATGGTTCTCGAAATATCCCTATTTGCGTGTCACCCACTATTCCTGGTCACCGTTTTGGTAAGTAGGGCTAAATTCCAGTCACCAACTGTTGATTTTTATTCACCAAATGGCTAGTTGCTAGTGGAGAAGGTTGGTGAGTAGGCAACTAAATGTCAAGTTAGGCGAATTTTAGTTTCTTTGTTGCCAAAACATCTTAACCTGATAATTTAGCATTACATTCCTTGTACGTGATGTTCCCCTGGAGGTTTCTTCCGGTGCGCAGCCGCCTGCTTGCATGCCCCCTACTGCGCATGCGCGCGGTAGTCCTCCCTTATAAAAGCGACAGCGTGCACGCTATCGGCATTCATTTTCCTCCAGAGGTGTCTCCACGCCACCTCGCGCCGCTGTTCCCCCATCTTTCGTCGGAAAATTGGATTCTACCCGATGATGGCCGTCGCCTCCGAAGCTCCCGCTTCGCTCGCCGCTCCCTCTCATGCTCTCCTTCGTCCGCAAGCAACCGGCTTCTCCCTCGGCAACCGCTGGATCTCCGCACTTGACCTCGCCGTCGTTGGCCCGATCCCTGCCGCCTCCTTCACCGAAGCTCCTCACGCAAGCATCAACGCCTTCTCGGACTCTCCCTTGCAACCCGGCCAGCGCACCCCGCCGGCCGAACCCATGGATCTGTCGGCTCTACAACAAGATTTTCTCCGGGCGAAGGACGTCTACCGTGAAGCCAAGAAATCCCTCCAGCGAGCTACGGCTTCTCACTCCCCAGCCCGAACTCTCCCTTGGACTTATCGTCCAACTCCTCCCGGTTTGGTCGAACCGTCTCCCGTAGCGAAGTCCGGCACATCGTCCAGGAAACGGTCCGTGTGATGCAAGACAATCCCATGCCACCTCCCTCCTGCACGTCGTCCGCCCGACACGCCCGCACGCAAGCATGGATTACTTCCGCCTCTAGCCACGACTCGGACAAGCGCGGCTCGTCGCCGCCCCCCGGCAACCCGAAGAGACACAAGCCATCTTCTCCCTCTCGTCCGCAAGCTCCTTCTTCTGTCGTCCTATCGGCGACTACCGTAGCTCCGCATCCTGCTATCCCTCCCTCGTCCGGCAAGAAGATCCACTTCCCGGACGACGACGCCGAGGATCAAGTTTTCCCGCTAGCTGCGCTTCTCAAGACGGTCGAAGAAACCATTCCCGGCTGCTTTCTCTTCAAGCCTTCGCAGTCGACTGATGCTCCTGCCGTCAACCGTGGACTGAAAACTGGCTTCGGCTTTGCACTTAGTGTAACGGCGGGTGCTACGACGGGGTAGGTGCTTGTAACATCGCCGGTCGCCTGGTGTAACTGGATCTTGCTATCAATCACTCTGTTTGGCGTTTACGTACTTTTTCGGTTAAACAGCACAACTGCTACTGTTCCGATGTAGGGAATGGAGCATTGAAGTCCTAATCTAAGACCTGACTAGTGAATAAATAGCGGGTAACGCTGCCACCAAGGTGGGAAAAGGCTAGCTAAGTTATATTTGAAGAGAATTGTCCTAAATACTAACTTCTAGCAAAACAACGAACGAACAAACTGTCGGACGCTTAAAACTCCTGGTTTTTATTTTAAACAAACATGTTAAAATGACCGCACTTTACATTTGGCAAATTTACAACTGGAATTAGTTTATAAATAACGGGGGAATTTACATTAAATTCAACTTGAACAAACGCTATGTTCACAAAACAATTTCAAATAGAAAAAGTGAGTTTGATTAGGCACAAGGGGATTTCGCAAAAGAGCCCTCTAAATTACAAACAGCCTCGGCTGACTTATAATAGTAGACCTGTTTTACAGTTATGTTTCAACGTGAATTAACAAAGCATTAAACCTCCTAGAGTTGCTGTTGATAAGTCAACTCCTTAAATTACAGAAGCCGCAGCTACCTATAAAGTCGATCCGAGCGATTAATCAATGGAAACCCCACGAAGATCAAACCGTCCTTTGTTTACTTTAAACTGCGTTTAAAAAAACATAATTAAAAAAAGCTGGTTTTTAGTAAGGGACCGTGAACCCTTAAATTACGGCCGCCAACGTCCGAAATGCCGTTTGGGTTGACGCACCATAAAATTAACTACAAAGCTACGAGGTTAAGTTTAAAATTAAACTATAAATTTTGACGTAAAGTCCAAAAAATAAACTTTTAAGTTAAACTAAGTTGAAATACAAACCACTACCTTTGCCCGGCATGGCAACAATCGGACCGCGGCATCTCCACTCCCGATCGGCGTAGCGACCTCTAGCTTTGAGTATCCTGAGCTGTGCTGTGCTAACGAAACTCTACTGCGTTTGGATTTTTATGCCTTCTGCTTGGCAGGCAGGTGGAGGGTTAGCGCGGACCTGTAGGAGAGCGACGGAGGGGGTGAGTGGGGAAGAGGTGGACACTTGGAGGAGGAGAGACTGACCCAAACCGGCCGAGCTGTCGCTACCGGAAGTCGGCCATGACAGCGCGGACGGGCAGGATAGCGAGGCTGCTCTCAATGCGTTGGGTGCTGACTCCGTGTGTTTACGGCTACGGTATTGAAGGAGCTGAGTCAACAAAGGAATTTTAAAGGCCTTGTAAACAATTAGAGGCCTGGCATGGAAGTGCAGTGAGTTTAAAACTCATAAACAACGTGAATTTAGGCCTATTAAATAAACTACGATGTTATGCATCGCAACTATTGAAGGAGGGGGGGGGGGAACGAAGTGTATTGCTCAGAATAAAAATTCGACTTTAGGAAACGGATTGCTATATACAAGGCATGATTTAATTGAAGGAAAGCTAGTTTGTTTTCGTTTTAGAAGTTTGCTATGGTCGGAGTTTGGATGGAGATGCTAAAAAAATTAGACATAAAAATTCATACACTGGGTCCGTAAAAATAAACAAACATAAACATTGGAGCTCCGGTAGGGTTCATGGCAAGAAGTTAAGTTTACCAAAATGCATTAAGTGCACAAATCAAGATTAAATGTTCCAGCTAGTTTTAAAGGGCTATATCGCAGTTTAGGTTAGTTTTTACAGTGGTTTGAACGTCGGACATTTTTCATAAATAAACAAAGTCGTCACCTGTTACAAATAAAATATATCGTGTGTTGTCAACATCTTAAACACAACTAAGCTGGAAAAGTGTTTCGGCTTTATGCCTAAAGAAATATCATACAGTATTTACATTTTTATAGTGTAAATCGCCATAAAGACGATGCTCTTCTGGTAGGTAAGAGTGCTGCCCTCAGGTTTTTTCTTCGGTGGTGTTAAGG
Organism: Lithobius niger; assembly: GCA_023313725.1. NCBI lineage: Eukaryota > Metazoa > Arthropoda > Chilopoda > Lithobiomorpha > Lithobiidae > Lithobius > Lithobius niger. The sequence goes on along the minus strand of JAHWFP010212818.1, from coordinate 16,322 downwards.
TGTCCTCACCACGAGCGTCTGATACGAGACCGCGTTTACATTAGAGACAAAGACAATAAACCCCGCAACCTTCTCGGGCAATCAACCACGCTGCTTACTTGCCTCCTCCGCAATGAAGGCTCTCTACTCGGCAAGGGTGATCCTCTCGTCCTCGACAAGGAACCTCCTCCACCTCGCCCTGGACGTGAAAGCAGCTTCTTTCGTCCGTTGGGCGACGGCGCCACGAACCCGAACAACTTTGCAACCTACCCGGAATGCGAATTCCTATGCAGTGAAGTGAACATGGATTTCGGCACCGCTCTTTCCATCCCGAAGAAAGCTGACGTCCCTACTTTTGTCCTGTACGAAAATGACAAATGTCTCCGGCTAAGTCTACGTGCCGCTTCCCAAGCCGACGTCCTCAACACGGCGGTAAACGCCCTATGCGAAAAATTATCCTCGGACGCAAGCCCCGAAGAAATACGCAATCTTTCGTCCCTGGTAATGCAGCTCTTTCAGAAGGCGAGCTTCGCCACGTATCACTCCATCAACTGGGCCACGAGAGCCCTTTTCAACAACACTCTGCTCCTCCGGAACATTGCTCTTTCGTCCGCAAATAACCTTAACGTCTCCACGATGCACCGGCTCCGCAACCAACCCATCCACAAGTCGGACGCGCTCTTCCGGGGCCTCATCCCGACTCTAGCTCCACCTCGACATCGCTAAAAAACCCAAGTCTTATAAACAAATCTCTTCTACCTCTCGTCCGGCTTCGAAGAATTAACAGCCCAACCCTCGTCCTCCCCTGGACAACTGGAACAGGTCACCGGCTCCCTCACAATTCCTGCGTCAGAATGACTTTCGCCCGAAAAATCCCCAGCCCTTTCGGATCGACCAGCCTAGCTCCCGTTCCGGCCAACGCAACCAGAAGCGAGCCGCCACTCCAGACCGACGTAGCCGCCACTCGTCACCAGCAGGCAGATCCAACTTTCGTAAGAGCCAACAATGACGCCTCTCACCCATCCTGTATTCCAGTCGGTGCAAGATTACGACTTTTTCTCCCAGCTTGGCTACAATTAACAAAGAACCCAGAAGTCCTTTCCATCATCAAACATGGCTTTCGTCCAGATTTTCTGTCAAAACCACAACTCCTTCCATCACCGCCATGGGAATTCTCCCCGCCTTCGACACCACAACTTCCGTTCGAAGTCTCTGAACTCCTGCGTAAGGATGCGATAAGGGAATGCCACAAGCCAGGCCCGGGCTTCTACATCTCCATCTTCATCCGACCAAAGACGTCAGGAGGCTCCCGCTTGATATTCAACATGAAACCTCTCAACAAATACATCTCAAACGACCACTTCAAAATGGAAACTCTCGAATCCATCCGTCTTTCGTTCAAACAAAACGACTGGACAATCTCGATCGACCTGGAAGACGCTTATCTCCATGTCCCACTCCATCCGGCTATCACGCACCTCTTTCGGTTCATCTACAACCAGAAGGTCTACGAGTTCCGTTGCCTTCCCTTCGGCCTGAATGCAGCCCCCAGAATTTTTGGTTCTCAAACCTATACTGGCTCACCTACACCGAAAACGAAATTCAGGCCAACGCCTACCTGGACGACTGGGCCCTCAACAACCCGGACCCTCTCACACTACAACAAAACAAGGACAAGACCATTTCCTTTCTAAACCGACTGGGCTTCGGAATAAACTACCCAAAATCCCGCCTAATTCCAGCACAAATCTTCACCTTCCTGGGAGCCTCTTTCGACCTCCACACAGCAAGAATTGCCCCCTCCCCGGAGCGGATAGAAGACCTCCTTCTCCACACCCGTCTCTTTCGGTCGAAAACAAGCTTCTGCCCTCGGGAACTAAACTCCCTCATCGGGAAGATGGACGCAATGGCAAACCTCGTCCCCTACGGCCGATGGATGGTAAGACCACTTCACCACCACCGCATAGACAACCACAATCAATCAGGACCTTCCGGACAAGCAAGTCCCCCTCAGTCCCGACTTTCCTCTGGACTCCCTCCTTTGGTGGTCAGATGTCACCAACCTCACGAAGACGCAACCTCTTCACGAACAACATTCCGAGCTGCTCCTTTTCACGGATGCCTCAAGAACCGGCTGGGGTGCCCACCTTGGCACGCAAGAAACCTCAGGCCTTTGGCCGTCAACCTGCACGGATCACATCAACTCCCTCGAGCTCCGAGCAATTATACTCGCTCTACATCACTTCCTTCCCAAAATCAGAAACAAGACAATACAAGTCCAGTCCGACAACACGTCTGCCCTTGCCTACATAAGGAAAAAAGGAGAAACGAAATCCAGATCTCTTCACCATCTAACATCGAAAATCTTCAACATCTGCATACCGCACAACATCACACTCCTTCCTCTCCACATCCCAGGCAACAGGAATGTGATTGCCGACTCCCTGTCACGCCAGAAACCTCCGACGGGCGAATGGTGCCTCAAGAAATCCATCTGCGAATCTCTCTTCACCATCTGGGGCTCTCCAATGATTGACCTGTTCGCCACGAGGCACAATACCAGACTTCCCCTCTACATAAGCCCGATTCCGGACGAAACAGCAGTTGCAGTAGACGCCTTGACGTTGCCATGGCACAACTTGTTCGTCTACCTCTTTCCTCCCTTCAAGCTCCCCCTTCAAGTTCTTCAAAGCCAGAGCTTGTTCCTGCTCATAGCCCCCCTCTGGCCATCGGCAGCATGGTTCCCACTCCTTCTAGATCTTCTAGTCGACACTCCAATAAGTCTACCTCCTCAACCAGATCTTCTGTCCCAACAGAAACGAACAAAGCTACACCCGAACGTATCCAACCTCAACCTACACGGGTGGCTGCTATCATCAAACTCCTCAAAAAGGCTGGAATTCATCAAGAAGTGGCCGAACGCATCGCCTCAAAGGCAACCAGAGATTCCACTAACCGGATGTATGACAGCCACTGGTCTAAATGGATTCGTTGGTGTATCACAAAACAAGCTAATCCTATCAACCCACCTCTTCCCACCCTCCTAAACTTCTTTAGAGATCTGTTCAACATCGAGAAACTCAAAGGCTCTACAATACTTGTATACCGCTCAGCTCTAAACACCGTCTTCAAAGCCGCCAACAACACCAACTTACTTAACGACTACTGAATCTCAGCCCTTCTGCGTTCATACGAAAATGAAAGCCCTACTACCAGAAGATTAACAACTGACTGGGATCTTTCACTCGTCCTCCAGTCCCTAATTGGCGAACCATACGAGCCCTTACAAGACACCTCCCTTCATCTCATGACCCGCAAGACGGTCTTTCTCGTCACTTTCGCTGCCAGCCTTCGCTGTTCAGAAATCCAAGCCCTATCAGCAGATCCTGCATACTGCATCTTTGGCCCCAACTTCTCCTCTCTCACGCTATACCCAAGATCAACATTCAGAGCCAAAACACAGAAACCCTCGGAACCACCGAAACCAATCACTTTTCCAGCTTTATCACCCCTAGTTGGAAACGAACCTGAACGCCTCCTATGCCCAGTCAGAGCCTTATGTTTCTACCTACCCCGGACACGTCATGAAGACATCCGCCGGGGAAGGAACCAACTCTTTCTTCCAGTTGATCCCCAATCTGGTGAAACTTCAACAGCTATGATATCAAAATGGATTAAGAAAACAATTAAAGCAGCCTATGAAAAAACTCCGAAGGAGAGCATGAGAGTGACGGCGCACGAAGTAAGAGCTGTCTCCACATCATGGGCCCACCACAATGCCATCCCAATAGAAGAAATCCTAGCAGCAGCATGCTGGCGCCACCAAACAACCTTCACCTCCCACTATCTGAGGGATATGTCAAGAGAAGAATCAGGACTACACCGGCTGGGACCGATCGTCGCAGCCAGAACTGTGGTCAACCCCCCATTAAGCACTTAGAACACAGAAGCAAGCCATCCTGAAGGAAGCAAGACCCAAACAACGGACCTTTTCAGGGCCACCAAATCCTACGAAAGAGACCAACTTCCTGTTATCATCTGTTCTGAATAAAGTGCAAATTTTTCTCTTCCAGATAAAAAGTTTTTGGGGGACCGCCTGCTTGCACCCCGGGGCGCTCGTCAGGACGGTGCCCGCCACCGGAAGTGACGAGGTCTGCTGATAATGCTAAATTATCAGGTTAAGATGTTTTGGCAACAAAGAAAGAACATTTTGCCGGGCCGGCTAAAAATGGTTTCTTTGTGCCTAAAACATACTTAACCTAACTCCCGCCCTGCCTCCCCTCTCGAGTCACCGCCTGACACATTGAGAGTAAAATGAATGCCGATAGCGTGCACGCTGTCGCTTTTATAAGGGAGGACTACCGCGCGCGATAGGGGGCATGCAAGCAGGCTGCTGCGCACCGGAAGAAACCTTCAGGGGAACATCACATTCGAGGAATGTAATGCTAAATTATCAGGTTAAGTATGTTTTAGGCACAAAGAAACCATTTTTAGCCGGCCCGGCTTGGGGCCGGCGAAATGTTCTATTTACTAACCAGATGGCAAGTACTGTCCATTTCAGAGCCGTATAGGTTATTTGGATAACTTATGGTCCAAAGAAATTTTAAAGAAAAAGGTGTTTACATTCCAGGTGCAGAAATCAACTTTTAAAGGAAAAGGTGATAGAAATAACAACAGCTCAAGCTTAAACGCAGCTTTGAATGAAAACATCTCTAGTGAGTCAGACAGGTATGTAATTTTTAAGTAACTACCAAAAATTTTGATTGTGTAACCTATAGCCTACCTGTGAACCAATTTGTTAACTGCATGCCTGCATTCATGCATTGTTGTTTGAAATGTAATCATTTGATGTAGCCTTAGTTATATTAAGGATAAAAAGAAAATTCTAGCTGTTTGCTATACAGTACTCATATTTAAATGTCGCATTAAGTAGTGTTGCTTCGAAAAGCAAAAGCGTAGAAAAGATAGTAGACTCCCCAACCTCACAAAACGGTAGGGAAAAGGGCAGGGAAGTGTTAGACAAATTGCAGGTTGGTTCTCATAATTATTTGTGTTATTTTAGTGAAGTTGATGCTAAAGACTGGCGGAATCTCCCGTCTGAAGATGAAGAAGACGATGAAACAGCTCAAGAGAAACGTCTTCGAATAGCTAAGAAATACTTGGAAGAAATTGAAAGAGAGGGTAATATAAACAATCGAAAATACCGACAACTCTGTTGTTTTACTTTGTTTTCCAGTTATGATAGTGTACTTACAGACTATGCACCAGCAAACCAGTTTAAAGCTTTACACCAAACTTGTGAATTTCCAGCTACTATTACATTACACGTCCCCTTCTTCAGGCCAGAGCTTCAAGTCTTGCAAGGTCTACGCAACGAATTTCTTGCAGCATGCACGTTCAAATTTTTCTTCATTATTTTCACAGTAGGACTTCGGTCAGCTTTGTTAGTCTTCGACGTCTCTGCCCTCAGTTGATTAGTTGTTGGGGTTTGGGGAGGAAGAATTGCCATTAGCTACGAGTGGTCATTCAGATTTGGAGTGACATTTTATTAGTTTGGTTGTAGGCCGGATTCATCAATCTGAGGTCTTTCTCTTGGGAGTGGTGTATAGCGATTGATGTAAGCACCCGCAGGTGTGCCTCACTAGACGAGTTGGATCGTAGCGTAACTTTCGTGTCATCCTATTTGGTCTTTTGTCTGGATCATATGCTATGGACCGCTATGGCACAACCTTCACCAATGTCGGTCGTCAAATGGCGAGGGAAATTCAGCAGTTAGCAACTTGATTTTTAGCGCTACTCGCCATTATGGCGACTGACTAACACACCCTGATGCTCAAATTGTCATATCTCGGGAACTGCACTAGCTAGAAACATGCGGTTTGCGGCGTTGCATGCAGAATTATAAGGGGTAGCCTCCCGAGCATGCAATACTGCTACTAGCCTCTCTACCTGATAGGAATGTCAGATTGTTACGAACAATATTTAAACATTAAGTAGCAGCACAATCGCTAAAATTGTGTCTATATGGCGAGTGGATTTTAATGTTACTGGCCGAATGGCGAGTGCCACACAATTCACATTCGTGAAGGTTGCTGAGGCACTACTTAGGTCTTTACCCATCGTAGCTGCAACGTGCTTGCTTATTCTTATGCTAACTCTAGGTCTAGAGTGACGAAAAGAACCACGAAGAAAAATCCGAGCCCAAGAATGAGGAAGACGAGCATGGTAATCCTACCAATTCTGAAGCCGTGTACTGGATGTCATGCGGCTATTGCCAGAAAGAATATGTAGGAGAGACAGACGAGTTAGCAAGCATAAGAGTAGGCTAGTATGTGTATGCTACGACGTATGAAGACCGACGGCCTTTACAGCCCACAGCGTACAATCCAAACACAAGATCAACTGGGATGGGACGACAATTATGATATGATCTAACTAGCACAGTAAGACACACGGCTGGACTCTCACAGTCAAGCGGTATACACCAGTACAAACAACCCTCTCCAATGTCGGTCGTCACTCGCCATTTGGCGAATTAAAATCAACCTTTGGCGACTTGGAATTTAGCCCTACTCGCCAAAATGGCGACTAGCAATAGAAAATTGTGCTCAAATAGCGATATCTCGGGAACCGTATAAGCTAGAGACGGTTTGCGTCGTTATGCTTAGATTTATAAGGCTATACAACAGTTTTTTCTGCAACAGTACTGAGGTAAAAGAAAATTTTACAACTGTAAAAATGCATAAATTAGAGAAACCATGCATTGTGCAAGATGTTTTTGGTATGTGGCGAATATAAATTTTGAAATGGCGAGTACTTTTTAAGGTCTACTGGCCAAGTGGCGATTACAGCTGGAATGACATTCGAGAGGGTTGACTACAAAGAAAAAGATATCATTTTATTGAATGTGCAAAATCTGACCTACATCCCAATTAATAAAATCGTCTTGGCAAAGCTACATAACCAATTCGCAGCTAAATGGTAATCCTTCCTAAGCCACAACCCCAAAGCCACAACCCCACCATCAACTGAAGGCAGAGATGTCTGAGACAAACAAAGCTGACTGAAGCCCACTGTGAAGTGAGAAAGAGGGAAATTCGAATGTGCATGCTGCAAGAATTTCGTTGAGTAGTGCTTCCAAGTCTAGTGTCTCTGGCTTGAAGAACGTGACGTGTAGTAGTCACCAAAAATTCGCAAGTTTAGTGTAAAAATGAAGATTCTACCAGAGAATTTGTTCTCGCAGGAGAATCTAAGTTCTCCGAGTAGAATCCGACGACGCTGTGTTAACTAGTTCGGGATGTCCCCCCTTCATACGGCACGTTTCTTCCCTCATTTACATAAATTAGTCGCCTTAATTTATTCAATTTCGCGTCGAATCTCGTCACTTACGGTCTCTCCATGCGCCTAATCACCATTGTCTTTTGCCGACCTGGTGAATCCCTGCGCCAGCGGCGGGCGGGCACTGAAGTTAACACAGCATTGTCGGATTCCACTCGGAGAACTTAGATTCTCCTGCGAGAACAAGCTCTCTGGTAGAATCTTCATTTCTCTTTCATAGAAATCCTCCTCGCTGTGTTAACTAGTAGGGATGGGTCGGTAACCGAAACCGAAACCGAATTTTCGGTTTTTACTGAAAACCGACACCGAAACCGATTCGGATTTTGTGTCGGTTTTTCGTACGGTATTCGAAAATTAAAAAAATGATTTGTTATTTTACATTTTTTTAATAATTTTCATTTTCTACGTATAAATGACAGCAAAGCTCCTAGCTATTAAAACGAAAATAGTCGAGGAAAATGGTGCCACAGCTTGACCCACGGTCTATGACGCTGCTGAAAATGAAAGCAGGAGTAAGTTGAAGCTAGTAATACAACTGGTGGGGCCACCCCTGTATTGCCCAAAATGAATTTATTAAGCTAGTGAGAAACACTAGTGAAATGGAAAAAAACAGGGCCGTTCTTGGATGAGGCAAAAGAAAAGTTTCTTGACTGGGATACCCAGGGGGAATGCTGAATAGGCTTGGCTTAAGAAGAATGCGTACTTGATTGTGTCGTCAGCTAAAAGAAGAGAGCGAGAAGTGAATGAGTATGAGAGAAAAACTGCGAAGAGAGAAGAAAAACCACAAGTTAGTTTGACTTACCTCGAGGGAGTGACTGGCCAGATTCGAGACGTCTTGAGGAAGCGAGGCTTGAATGCGTGCTTGAAGAATGTGGAGGGCTTGAAAAAATGTATTAGCAACAAAGAGAAAAAAAGTGTGACTGTCCAACATCAAGCTCACATAACACAAAAGGGGAAGGATGAACAGGCTATGGGACGAGTTGCGAATACGAGTGTGTAGTGTGTAAGAAGTACTATAGCAATATAAACAATCACACTCCTCCGCATTACAGGCTATTAATTAATTAAAGCTAGAGAATAAAGTCGTTAACATAGAACCAGAAATTTTGGTAGGGTATCATGCCAATTTCTTCCACTATCGCACAATTTCTCAACAAAGATACTGACAGTATCGAGCTAATTTTTGATGGACGTCTGTCTTCTTAATGCTTTTCTAATAATCTAGTTGCTGAGGGTGGTTCTGTGACCATTTCAATGTATGGAGAATCACTCAAGTGGATCATGTAGGTAACCTGTCCAATATCAAAATGCACCAGGGTGATAACCTGTCCACGTGGGCATTTGGCCGCCAAAAAAACGGATTTTTCCAAGTAACGCCGTAAATACAAATATTTTAAAAGGACAATGTGAAGCAAAGTTGTAGAAAGGTAATTTTAAACAACTTCCCAAGAATGACGTTACCTGAAAAAATGAATAGTATAGACGCAACAGTTGTTTTTTAAATTAATATATAGATTTTTGCTGTATTACATGCTTTTTCACCACTTTTACGTTACTAGGGCTTCTTCAAACGACCATAGCTTGGCCCCTATGTAAGTTGCCTTAATTCTTTTGACCTTGCTGAAAAGAATACATTTCGGCTTTTCCATCTAGCCTAGTTGTAGCGAGCTAAGTTAATCAGACAGATAACAGACGTAATTTGAAGTAGATAAACATTAATACTGGACAGGTTAACTAATGCCCCACTTTGTTGATTGTATTTCTAAGCGGTTATAGAAACAGCTTTCCTTACATAATTTATTGCAAAACTTTATTATCTTAATATATGTAATAATATATAATTATAGTAATAATAGTAATAATAATAATATATAGTTGAAAGTAACTGAATGTTTTTATGATTTATTTCATAATAATAATTCTCAACTTTTTTTTTATTCTCACATGTGAAACTGACAAGATCATCAATTGAATCCTCTTAATCTAAAAAGATCTTCCCAGTAAGGAGGTATTGTTGATTCATGTATTATATGTCAGCAAAATACAGGCAAAAGTGTGACGTCAACAAAAACCGGCTGCCAGCGCATCAGAGATGCTGCAGAACTTCGCGAAGATTATGTTCTTGCGCTATTAAAAAAACCATTCCAGGTGATCTCTTCTTTTATCATATGAACAATAATTGTTATAAATTATTCACTCATAAAGCACAGCTAGAGTGCTTTCCAGCACAAAACGAAGGAAGATCGAAGACTATGTCAATTTAGAAGATGCTGGAAGTAGTACTAGCTACACACCCTGCTCTACGCGATCAGGTGTGCCTGCTTGGACTCTCCCGAGTCAAAAAGAGCCGAATAGATTAAAAATATGTGTTGTGTGCGGATAAATGAAGTCCTCTGGCTAACGTGAAAAGTACAGAATTTGTGAGGAAGGCAGCGCATCAAAACTTTTAATGGCAGCCAAGAACTCTCAGGACGAAGTCTACACAAGAATTGCTGTTCTGACAGATTTGGTAGAGGCTGCATATCTTTAGGTGGTATTTTGACTTTTTTCAAGACATTTCCTCCAGAAGCATAGTTTCCAATGTTTAAAGTATGTGTTGACTGTATCTGGAAAGGTGGGATGTTAAAACGTCGTGAAAAGAACGTAAAAACAAGTTTTGGTATTTCCGTGGCCTCCCAAGATGACTGCAAGTCTTGATCATCACATATTCTCTCATCCAGATCAAAATCAACTTCCAAAAGTGTTTTTCTCAATAACTGACTAACTGTGCTCATTCCTTTATGATGTCTGTTGATCTAAGTTTCTCAGTAACATCTTCAACCGATACAGAAGAATCAAATACCACTTTTTACGTATTGGCTTCAACTGGACTAGAAAATGTAATCTCTTCACCAAATGTCTTTTCTAGTTGGAATTTAACAGCTCTAATATTAACTTTTTCATCCTCGTAAATTTTCTCTGTAACATCCGATAAAACAAAGGCGACGCCGCTCTTTAATTGAGGTTTCATTTCCTCAAAGACTTCAGCAAATATTTTGTTTCAATTCGGGTTATTTGTCGATCATATCGAGTAAGGTAACTGCTACCGTAAATCGTGGATTAAACGCCCATGGGCTTGTGCAGTTAATTTGACAAAAATAGGGGGGTGGGCTTTAAATCAAGCATTATCGATTTTCTAACCTTTCCTGACATCTATTACAGAAAATTCGAAGCTTCTGAATGATCTATGAAAGACCAATTTTTACATCCTTTTAATTGTTGTAGAAAAACGAATAGGTGAGAGATGCCCTGGCCTTGCGCATGTGCTAGGAGCTAAAGGAAGAGTCCACTACTGCTGCAGAGAGGGAGAAGGGGCCAGTAAACATAGCAAGCAGTAATATCTTTATTCACATCGTATAACTTTTAGATAATTTTTCGCAGAAAGACGACAATTTTAGGGGTGGGCTTTAACTCCACTATTTCATGATTTTGACTTTACAGCATTTTTGGGGGTCGGCTTTAGCTTCAGCTGGGCTTTTAATACACGATTTACGGTAATACACCCCACATGACAATATAGGCCAGCTGCAAATACACTTTTCACATTTGTCAGATCAGCAATTATTGTGTAGACTTTGTCCTGAGAGTTCTTGGCTGCCATTAAAGGTTTTGATGCGCTCCCTTCCTCACAAATTCTGTACTTTACATGTTAGCCAGAGGACTCCATTTTACCGCACATAACACATATTTTTAACCTATTCAGCTCTTTTGACTCGGGAGAGTCCAAGCAGGCACACCTGATCGCGTAGAGCAGGGTGTGTAGCTAGTACTGCTTCCAGCATCTTCTAGATTGACATAGTCTTCGATCTTCCTTCGTTTTGTGCTGGAAAGCACTCTAGCTGTGCTTTATGAGTATATAATTTATAACAATTATTGTTCATATGATAAAAGAAGAGATCACCTGGAATGGTTTTTTTAATAGCGCAAGAACGTAATCTTCGCGAAGTTCTGCAGCATCTCTGATGCGCTGGCAGCCGGTTTTTGTTGACGTCACACTTTCGCCGGTATTTTGCTGACATATAATACACGAATCAACAATATCTCCTTACTGGGGAGATCTTTTTAGATTAAGAGGATTCAATTGATGATCTTGTCAGTTTCACATGTGAGAATAAAAAAAAAAAATTCTAATTATTATTATGTAATAATTCATAACAATATTTCGTTATTTTCAACTATATATTATTATATATCCTATATATTAAGATAATAAAGTTTTGCAATAAATTATGTAAGGAAATCTGTTTCTATAACCGCTTAGAAATACAATCAACAAAGTGGGGCGTCAGTTAACCTGTCCAGTATTAATGTTTATCTACTTCAAAATACTTCTGTAATCTGTCTAATTAACTTAGCTCGCTACAACTAGGCTAGATGGAAAGGCCGAAATGTGTTCTTTTCAGCAAGGTCAAAAGAATTGAGGTAACTTAAATAGGGGCCGAGCTATAGTCCATTGACGATGTCCTAGTAATGTAAAAGTGGTAAAAATGCATGCAATACAGCAAAAATCAATATTTTACTTTAAAAACAGCTGTAGCGTCTATACTATTAATTTTTTCAGGAAAAGTCATTCTTGGGAAGTTGTTTAAAATTACCTTTTCTACAACTTTGCTTCACATTGTCCTTTTAAAATATTTGTATTTACGGCGTTATTTGGAAAAATCCGTTTTTTGGTGGCCATTTTCCAATATGGCGGCCAAATGCCCACGTGGAAAGGTTATCACCCTGGTGCATTTTGATATTGGACATGTTACCTACATGATCCACTTGAGTGATTCTCCATACATTGAAATGGTCACAGAACCACCCTCAGCAAGTGGACTATAAAGCGTTTACAGTCCTTTGGTTACGTCTTTGTATTCTATTTGAGATTGAATTTGGCTGTTGTCTTCTATTTGAGTTTGAAATGGCTGCTGTCGTAGCTTCACTCAAGTCTCTACAAACTAAATGCATCACTTCAAATGGGGTTTGAACCTTGATAGTCTTTGAGTGACAGTGGGTAGTCTTTCTGGACTATGTGTTGAATGACCATTGCCTCTAGGCACCTAAAGTGGCTGTCCCTCACTGAGTTTGTACAAATTAACATTGTTGTCTTAACGTACCCCATCCTATTTCGTGCTTCATGTCCTTGCTAGTGGGCTGTAATACTATTTTCCTCGATTTCTTTCCTGCTGTCTCCCACATGTCGTTCAAAAGTCCTCCTGAATAACCAAACTTTATAACCCTGCCCTTGACGGAATACAGATGTGACCATGCTAGCGTCTCCTAGAATTCCTCACAAGGTGTAGGAATGCATTTTGCACAATGGAGTTTTAATTATTGTTGGGAAAATTGCGCGAAACATTTGGCGGTTCGTGCCCAGACTGTAAAGCGAGAAAGACCAGCGTTGTTGTGGCACGTGCTGTGTGTTATGCTCGCTCTTGGTAACAAGATGTCATGCAGGAAGGACGTTTCCTGTACCAGGAGCTGTGTTAGTCGGCCAGATAGGGATAGCTTAGCTTATTTCTAAACTAATGCCAGTGATTAACAGGCGACGAGGAGGCCAAGGTTGCAGACTGATCGTCATTACCTATGTTGAAGTGGCAGCCGCTGTTTGGACGTTCATCAGGACTTCGCCCTCTGACTACCGACCACTGGATACTCTAATAGGAAGCGTCTCCCCACATAAGGGCTATGGGCCCAGAAACTACAGGGCTCGAAATTAGCGGTATCGCATCGCAGTTTGCACCTCAATCTAAGACATTTGCGATACAAAATTGAAATTTACGTAGCAGTTTAGCGATGCAACATCAAGCGAAAAGAAATTTTGTAAATATATGTTTAAAAAAATCCTTTTGAAATAGGCTTAGCCCATTTACAATAAAACAATAATTTAAAATACTATGACGCCAATGTAGAGCAAAAAAAAAAACAGCATAAGGCCTAGCATTAAGTACCGTACTGAGAAAATCAAATGTAAATAAGAGGCATTTGTAAAAGAAAGGTCTCAATCCCAATCCCAACAGAAATTAGTTTTTTATACTAGGTGCAATCAAAGAAGTTGAAGCTTTCTTTAGATAATAACACAGTTGTAATACAAAGCATCAGTATGTTTTGAAATCTGATAATGAAAATAATGCAATTTATACGTCAGACGATCAAATTCTCTTGTTTTGTTAACTGAACCATCAAGTAAAAAGAGAACTCCCTTCTGCCGGCCTAGAAAAATAAGATTACAATTGCTATGCAAATTGCTATGCAAATTTTATTTTGCATAGCAATTGTGCTAAGCAGTTTTTTTGGACATTTCGAGACCTGAACTACCGTCTTCAGTTGAAATAGGATTCCCTTCAAGCCAAAAAGTAGGCGGGCAATGCCAAAATAAAGTACAAAGGATACGGGGAATTCCGCGGCCGCCAACGTATTTGTTGTTTCGAAGTGGTCAAGGTTGCGAAAACGTAGGACAAATTCTGGCTTGAAATATTTCAAATACTGTTCATGGAAAATTTAAAAGTGTCAGATGGACATTTTAACTGATCATTTTCCGAAAATGAACGACCAAAAGGGTCATTTGAATTTTCATAAGTGAAAAACTAATTCGACTGACCAGACTGTACCAAGTGACAGGGGTCGAAATATTCGGATTCACAGGGGCAAATTGCACTCCAAAATCTCACTTTGCACTCCAGATGCAGCTGTTGGAGTGCAAAATTGCACGCCAAAATTGAATTTTACATAACTTTTGAACCGCTCTAGCTACAGACTTGCGGTTTGCGGCATTTTAAACAGTTTGGAATTAAATTGCCAGCGACACCATTCCTTCCAGAGAAGTTAAACTCCATTTTTTACTGCATTTGGTTAAACTATGGGTATAGGTTTTTCAGTTGAATAGTGAAGTCAAGTCAATTTTAAACAAAGTGCAGGAAAACGGTACATATTATTGAGATATTTCATGTTAGAATTTGAAGTGGCTGTAAAATCCAATGTTAAACATTTTGGTTTTGCACCCCAGGAACAGATTTGGGGTGCAAATTTTCACCCGGATCAAAATTTGGAAATTCGACCCCTGGAGTGATAAGTAAACTTGAGCAGAACGGCACCGATAGCAGAAGCGAACGACAGCCATGTGCTTAACGATTTCAATTGCAGGATGGAGCGAGATAACCGAGATTTTCATCACGAAGCTAATGCTGGGAGACTGTTAAGTTGTTACAAAAGTGAACTCTTGAGAACCGACTCAGTTATGAGTGAAGGCTACACGACTGGTAATGTTGAAACTCTTCTAGAAGACGACCGACGTTGTAGATGGTTGAATCAAAAGAGAAGAAAACCAGCAAGTAGGGATCGACGGGACACCGTGTTGCCGGATCCGGGTCGGTTCCGGATAATTTGATGCAGTGCCGGACCGGTTCCGGATCTAGGTTCTGGAGCCAGGCCGGTACCGGATACCGGGTAATTCACACACAAAAACGAAATAAAGTTGTTTATTTTTTCCCCTTATAAGTTGCAGCTATGGTGTTAATTTTCACATTACTTTCTTCCATTAAACACTTAGAAGTCCTACGCTATTAACCCTTTAAGGACGGGTGCGCCCGAATGCGCCCGCTGTATAATCATTGTTTATAGCTCTTCTACAAGTCATATCGAAACCTTCCAGCCAATTACAGTAAAATTTAAACTGGGAAATGAAAGCCAGATCATTAAGGATAAAAAGGACACAGGTTTCATTCCCTTACCTCAACTGGGTGAGAAGCTACGATTTTTTTTCTACAAGTCAGGTATAAGTTCTTAGCGCGCACGCAGTCCTTAAAGGGTTAAGAGTACCAGTATAGTATAATTGCATGTAGGCAACAGAACTGTTTTTGTTTTTGCAATGTTGCTAAATTCTGCCAATTTTTTTTTTGAAACAGTCAAACAAAGCACTCATTAGGTTAATCAATCAAAAAAACATTTTCCTAGTTGACGGATTTCTCATTGATTAGCCTACTGCTTCATTTGAAAAATAATTTGCAAAATTTTGCAATATTTGTGAAACCAGTATGTAGCCTATGTATTTATTTTAGATTATAATTACAGTGTATTGAATTTTGGATGCATTAAAAAACAAATCAAACACAACAGGTCTTTTATTTACAGCTTTTTTACGTTGGTTTCTTTGCTTTTTTTTC
This sequence comes from Lithobius niger, assembly GCA_023313725.1. Lineage (NCBI taxonomy): Eukaryota > Metazoa > Arthropoda > Chilopoda > Lithobiomorpha > Lithobiidae > Lithobius > Lithobius niger. The sequence goes on along the minus strand of JAHWFP010212818.1, from coordinate 819 downwards.
CCCTTTCATTTCCTTTTATATTGCTTTCGTTCTGTTTAGTATTGCGCCCAGTATAGCAAAGAACGAAAGCAAAAAAAAATGAATAAAAGAACGAACCCAACATAAAAAAAAACTGTATTTATTTTTTTTCATTTTATGAACAAAACTGTCTCGACTCTTTCAACATGGAAGTCATCTGTGGTTTATCATGCTGTTATTTATTGCTAGTTTTTGATGCCATCACTAAACCGTCTTACTTGATAATTGATTGTTGAAAACAGTTTGTTACGCACAATTTCAGAATCAAAATACTGTACCAGTATTCTTGCAAATTTTCAACAGACCGACGACGTCTGGCTTCATCAGGCCTAACCTACACAACTCAAACTTTTGTCAACTACATCGCCACCGTGGAATTCAGCATTCGAATTGATTTACGTAGTCGAACTTCAACTTTTTTTTTTTAAGTTATGAAAATCTAATACGATTGTCCCGAGTATATTTTTGTGCAATAATGTACACTGTAATTATTACGTCTGCAATTTTTTACACCCGTGGATTGCGTAGTTATTTTACTACAATTTATTTTACCGAGGCAAGCAACATGTTTACGGCGACAATGTTTGGTTGTGTTGCAACCAGTGTCCGGCTCAATATAATTGCCGGATATCGCATTATCCGGCGCCGGATTCGGATATATCCGGACTCGGTCGATCCCTGCCAGCAAGTAACAAACGACTTGGCATATATGAATATGAAGAACTCTGGTTGAGTCAGTCAGAAGAAAACAAAAGAGTAAAAAGAAGCTCAAGTGTTTTGTCTGCAGCAAGGAAGGACATT
>JAHWFP010212817.1:24348-38632 GCA_023313725.1 Lithobius niger | reverse complement strand
CCCCCCCCCCCCCTCCCCTGTTTGAGCGGTGGCACGATGCCTTCCCCAGAAACCTCACTTTTACCCTTGAGACAGATGAGACACCGACGACAGTTGTGGTGTCAACTTTTAAAACCCCTTCATTGGAACCAGGATTCTCGGATAGGTTCTCTGCCCCCCGAGCGGTGAGGGCCTTCCTCACTTGACCCAAAAGGTTATGTGAGGAAACTGAAGCTGTAGGGATTTCGTACCGTGGAGATAGGCCACGAGTCCCGCTGTTCGTAAAGCTCACGAAGGATGGTGGGTACTTTACGCGCGACCCTGCATCACCAGGGCTCTAAGGTAGAGCGATAGGCAGAGCTTTCACAGGAGCACGTCGCTTGGACACTCCTGCCAGGGGGCGGTGTTACATGCACGGGGTTCATACCAGGGTAACATCTTGGGCGCTAACAGCTGGAACGCCGTTGGAGGAAAATATCGAAACTGGTCGCTGGAGGAACCGCAATACCTTCATCGCCCACCATCTACTGCGTGTGGGAACCCCCTCATCAGGTAACAGAGGGTATCAATTCACCGCGGCAGGTAAAGTAGTGAAGTTTTAAGGTAAGGGTTGTAGGTTACCTACCGGACCTGAAGGGTCTACAGTTGCTTACTGCGTTCACACATGTTCCACTTTGTGTGATTTCGGTAGGATGGTCTTGCAAAGGCGTGGGTTCGACGCCACCTATTTAGGTAGGACAAAGTCAGCATATATAAAATACAGGTAAGTATTTTAGGCTAGCAGTAAAAACGGGGTTTTACCCCTAAAAATAGTTTTTACTTAGCCTAAAATACTTACCTGTAGGAACCCACCCTCCTCCCGCGTCGAACCGTCTAGAACGGGGAGACAAACTGTGATAATGAGCTGGAATGGGGCGCCACCTAGCGGTGGTCATGAGCCCCGGGGAGTGCCATTGCAAGGACCAGGAGAGTAGAAATTTCATGTTTGGGACGGGTAGCATTTCCAAAACTGGAAAGCATATATAAAATACAGGTAAGTATTTTAGGCTAAGTAAAAACTATTTTTAGGGGTAAAACCCCGTTTTTCTACGAAAAATTACCTAAAAGTTATATGATATGAATAAAGATAGTACTGCTTGCCAAGTTTACTGGCCCCGTCTCCTTCCCTGTAGTAATAGTGGACTTTTCATTTAGCTTCTAGCACCTGCACAAGGCATCTCTCGCCTAAGCCTCCTCCCTTCTTCACAGCAATTAAAAGGATGTAAAAATTGGTCTTTCAGAGATCGTTCAAGGCTTTGAATTTTCTGTAATAGATGTCCAGAAAGGTTAGGAAATTGATAATGCTTTATTTAAAGCCCACCCCCCTATTTTTGCCAAATTAACTGCATAAGCCCATGGGCATTTAATCCACGATTTACAGTAATCATGGCTCCATACACAAGTCAGCAGTATGTTGAGATGATAATAATTTATGGTGAATGCAACAGAAATGCAACACGAGCTGCCCAAGAGTTTGGACAAAGATTTCCTGGTATGCAGAAACCTTCGAGGAACACTATTGTATGACTGCTTACGCGAGCAAACGGTTCTGAATCACTTAAAAAACAACCACCACGTGAACGGCCACGACCTGCCACAAATGATGCTAATGCAGCTGCTGTAATAGCGTATTGCCAATTAAATCCACATACGAGTTCAAGGGCGATTTCGCATGAAAGTGGAATAAGTCAGCGATCAGTGCTAAAAATCCTACGGAATCGCCATTTTCACCCTTACCACGTGCACTGTCATCAAGGACTTGAGGAACGTAACTATCCAGAACGTGTTGACTTCTCCAACTGGTTACTGAACAAAGTCAGGGAAAGTGAGAACTTTGTTGACAACATCCTGTACTCAGACGAATCTCAATTTACTCGCGATGGGGTCGTCAATACGCATAATTGCCACTGTTGGAGTGTGGATATTCTACACTAGCTCCGAGAAACATGACACCAGGTTAATTCAGGCTCAACGTGTGGTGTGGGTTAATGAGAGACCGGCTGGTGGGTCCCGTTTTCTACCAAGGCACGTTAACTGGGGTTCGGTATTTGTAAATGATCTTGCGAGAAGTGGTTGAACCCATTGTGGACAATTTACCACTTGCTAGACGACGTGACATGATGTTCCAACATGATGGTGCTCCCCCTCACTTTCACGGTGATGTATGTGATTACCTTAATACGTTGTTCCCAGCTGCATGGATCGGACGGGGAGGACCTGTTAGCTGGCCAGCAAGGTCTCCCTATCTGTCGCCACTTGACTTTTTTCTTTGGGGGCACGTTAAGGAACAGGTTTATCAAACATTGCCTGCCACTATTAATGACCTGGATAATAGGATCCATGAGTATTGTGCCTCAATTACTGCTGCGCAACTTTGTGCTGTTCGCGACAGTAGTGCACAGTGAGCGCAACACTGCATAACTGCTGCAAGTGGGCACTTCGAACACATCCTACATTGATTAGTTTCCCGCATCCTCAAATGAGAGAGATGTTCCTTTTATTTTCCTTATGAAGCAAAATCTTGCTTGGCAATAATACTAACTGCATGGTGGTCAGCACTTCCTATTTGGAAGTTATTTCCTAACTTGCTTCGTATACGAGATGCGTTTTGGATGACCTTGAACGCGTTCCCCCAGGTCATTTTAACCGTTGATACCAGAGTTTCCTTAGCTCGTACGCGAAACAATTAGCAGTTACAGGGAAAACAGCCAGGAGGCAGCTGTACAATTACTGATAAGGTATTGCTTGCCTTTGACCGGCTTTCCTGCACTACACACATTGTTCTGCCCATATCTCCCTTGTATATGGCACGATTTCTGTTACGTTTTCTGTGTTGGCCTGGGTTCATGATCCTAAACAACTTTCTAATTTACTTCATGCCGTTATCTTGGATAGTTTCGGAGTTAACTTTTGGATGACCTTGAAAGCATCTTTCAAGGTCATATTTACAGCAGACATTACATCCGCCCGGGTTTGCTTAGGTATTTCGATTTGAGCTAATTACACGTCTTTAGAAGACATTGTTGCCGGACACTTCAGTTGTCTCACATTGTATAAAGACGCAGTGAATATACTTTATGAACAAACTAAGAATATTTTACCAAGAAATAGACGTAATGTGGTTATGGTGGGCTATTTTAATCATCTGGATTTAACCCTACTGAAGAAATAGAGCACACGCTAGTCAAAACCTGGGGTGTGCGATACTATCGAATTTTGATACTGATACCGATACTTTATTAGTACCGGTAGTGGTATCGAAATTCAAAACTTGGTATCAAATCTTTGGTATCGAAAAAGTATCGTTGGTTTAAAAAATACTGCAGTATTAAGAGAGTACCTAAGAGTACCTAAAAGTTGCTGGTGTACATCGTTGTAGATCTGTGACTGATAGGCCTAACGTTTAGCAGCCTAACAAAAGTAGCAGTTCTCAGTCGCAGACTCCTCCTCATTGTGTTACCTGTTATGTTACAAAATGGGATATCCTCTTGCTGTCGGCACTTGTCATCTAACTTAATTTGCATACCATTCATCTATAATTTATCCACATTTTACGTCACCTGACCCCATTCTCTACTCCCTCTATCGCCCATTCCTATCCACTGTTCTTTAGCCGACGGCACACGTCGGACGTGTTTGTAAATTGGTGCTTCCAATTTTGTTGATGGTGCGTTTCCGTCTAGCAGCGTTTATGGGAATTGGATCGAGTTGCAGAAAACACCGTAAGTTGGACTAATGAATTTGTTCTGTGGAACATGAAACGAATAATTTTTAAATCCTAGCCGCCTTAATTTTAATCGTTTCAATCTTGACCGCCTTACAGTAAAAATGAAAATTAAGGGCGGAGTGTGGCGAGTACTAAAAACAGGAAGGCCTGTTTGCAGCGAATAGCGTTTCGCAAAGTGGAGAAAACGAATTAAAAATGCGGTCACCTTCGAGGCGCTGAGTTTAGAGAAGTGTTAAGAAATGAGGCAAGCAAGGCCCAAGAGAGAGTTTTAAAAAGAGTTAGTCGAAGTAAGTATGAGAATGTGAAGAGAGAAAACGATAACAATATAAGAATGTAGCGAGAATAAAAGAGTACACGATGCCCTCGAGGTTACACGATAACCAAGTGATGTGCGTATTGAGAATGAAAAGGTTTTATGAATTGTGGCATATAAATGAGTTTCGGAGATGCCTTGAGAGTTATGCGCTAACTCCAGAGTTACATAACTCGTAGAGCATTATACGATAGCGCTGGGCAGAGATATGGCGTACAAATAATTTTTGAAAAACTTGTTATTTGCGAGACGTTGGCGATGGCAGCGTACAAGCTATGAAAGAGAAAACACCATGCGTGGCGGGCGATGCTATGTTTCCTGCTGCTCCGGATAGAACAGGGCAGTGATGGATAGATAGTGCCGGTGTGAGAACGCTGTGGGGCGTTCCATTTTTGCGGCCGAGGGGACACGGCCAGGTGACGGCCGTTGCCATAACTATTATTCTACGCCGGAACTAAAAGTTGTGCAGACTGATTGGTATTCGAGTTCGTACGCATGAAGTTGAAAAATATCAGTTCAATGTCGAACGTAATTGGGAGTGACCATGTTTGATTGTGATGTGATAAATCTGGTGTAATACCATTGATGTTCTGTTGGTAAACAATGCCCGTCGCAGAGGCAGTTGGGCTAGATGGGGCCGAGTGAGGTTAGGCCTAAAAGACGTCAACGATTAGGCTTACGAACAATGGAGCCAATCGTTCTCGCATTACGATGCGGTAAGGCAGTAATTGAAATAATGCAGTAATTGTGGAACGAATTGGATTTGTGGGAAGTGATTCGAGAATGAATTTAAATACGAAATTGAAAAGTGGAAGGGACCACGAGGATGGTCAGGCAATACTGGTCACGTCGTTTTAGTTTTTACTGCCTGCGGGACACTTCGCTTATTAAATAAATAAATAAATACGACGCTGGCCTAAAGAGTGAGGAATACATGTTTTCCTGTTGGGTGAGGTTGAGAACGGTGATGCGCTACAAAGCGCTGTTAAACTTGAGACGTGCCCTGAGCAACCAAATATTAAGCACACGTGTGATCTGATAATTAAAACTAAGTCGGTGGGCTTTACTATGAATGTGAGACGTAGATACGTAGGCAAGTTGAGGGTTAACTGCTGTGAGACATGTCAGTGCAATGTTTATAGGCATGTTCAGATGTGCAGTGTTGTCAATCGCAATTAATGCTGATTTGTGTGACAAATAATCGCCACCTCAGATAAATAGCAATGTGGGAGCCTTAGGGCCGATCTTGAATAGATTACGAGGTGACGAAGGGCTACATCCTTGTTGTGAAGTGGTATACCTGGCAGGTACAGCCCGTTGGGTGGACTGGCCATTATCAATGGGTGAGTTTGCCTGGCCGTGCCACTCCATGATGTGGATTGGATTGTCACTGTGGAGGGGGTAGTGTTTGGGTGACCCCTAACACTGTTGGCCCTTACAGGTGGTACGGCTAGGAGAGCCTTGGGCCCGGGGGTGAAAGAAAGGCCCGGTTCCGTGAGTTGAGTGCCTGCAAGGCAGGGGGTGTTCCAGAAAAAGTTGTGAATAGGGCCTAGTAGGGGTGGAGCCTGTCGTTGTTACTTTAGCCACGGATGCCCACAGATTGTGTTTGCAACACTGGTTTGTTGCCAGGGTATTTTGGGTGACCAACGGAGGACACACGGGGGTGCCCATGCAGTTGGCAAGGGATGCTGAGGTAGGTGGTCTCCTGGAAGGCAAGAGGGGATGTTTCCAGGTGTAGGGCCTTTGTTGTGTGTGACGCAGAAGGCTGTACGATCCACATTGTTGGGATGGCGAGGCGGCTTAGTACTGGCAGCGTCATAGGTACAGTGCAGCAGCTAAGTGGATTTATAGTCGATGATTTGGCGACTCTCCCGACGGTAAGGAGGGCGGCTCTGGTCCCACAGGCACTGTGGTTGGAATGGTGTAGGAATGAATTCCGTGCATTTGGTAATAAATGGTTGCGCTGACGCCAGAGGTTAAATGCTGTTAGTTTTGGCCTGGCGGCTTGGTTGTGCCGGGCACGGGAGGCTGGACACATTGGCCCATGTGAGTACAGTATATAGCCCTGGCTTAGTGGCTAGGGGGTCAGGTTACATTGAATGCCGGTCGCGGCATACAGGCATGAGAAATTTCAGCGCATTAGCTGATTTCAACTTTTTTTTTGTGCTGAGCAATTTTCAGTAAGTTTCCGGTTTTTTATTTTTTTTGGCAATCTGACTTTAGTTTTGAACTTATAGCAGGTCTTAACATGTAAATTTAGAGGAATCTTGAAAGCACCCTAATACGAACCTTAAAATATTCAGCTTATTTTCAGAAAAATCCATCCTATTTTCTTTTTTTTTGTTCAAAAATACTTTTGAGCTTTTTTTGTGCAAGGTCACTCTCATGCCATGGCCACCGGAAGGGGACATCATCTCCAAGTTTTGCCAGGCAGTTGCTATGCGTATCATAGGTGTGGCCACCTTGTTTTTGATGGAAAGTACGGGCACCTGCAACGAGGACAGGTTGCATGTCGCCGTGGTTGACAGGTGGGAAGCTGGCTGAGCGCATCATTTTAGAATCTGATCCCATTTTGTAACATAACAGGTAACACAATGAGGAGGAGTCTGCGACTGAGAAATGATGATTCTACCAGAGTACTTGTTCTCGCAGGAGAATCGAAGTTCTCGGAGTAGTATCCGACGAAACTGTTACCTGTGCTACCGCTCCCGCCTCCCTGGCACTGTTGTGGCTCATCTGCAAAAGACAGTGGATAGGAATGGGGCGATAGAGGGAGTAGAAAGTGGGGTGAGGTGACGTAAAATTTGCATAAATTATAGTTGAATTGTATGCAAATTAAGTTAGATGACAAGTGCCGACAGCAAGAGGATATCCCATTTTGTAACATAACAGGTAACACAGTTTTATTTCGGATTCTCCTGCAACTAGTTCTCTGGTCGAATCGTCATTTTCACTCGTTTTTAATGGATCACCTACCTATTGACTCTTTGTAAGAGTAATCTGCACCAAATAAATCATAAAATCCCAAGAAGAATGGTGATTACTGGAACGGAATAGGTTACAATTGATTGCTGACATTTTATGGAAGCCAAAACTTTATTATAACGCTGCTGGTCACTGTTGTTGAGTAGCGTTTTGCAACTGAATCATAAGCAGTCGTCTTTAAATTGAACAGTACCCTAAATAATCGACCCCCTAATCCCGTGTGCACTGCGGGGTTAAGCTACTTCCTAATCCTTGTTGCTCCACCTCCTCCTTCGTTAAATGCTTAAGTCTATAGCTAATGCCGCCTATCTGGGTGGGTGGGAGACATGTCATAGTTGATGAGCCTACACCTACTCACTATGGTGAGGCTATACGTTCTAGTAATGCTGAGGACTGGAAATTGGCTACGAAGCGTGAACTGGATGTTCTTGATGAGTTGGAGGTTTGGTTCTTGGTGGAAAGACCTACCAGTCTTATCAGCTAAGTAGGTATACACCAAAAAGTATAATAAGGAAGGGTCGCTTCATAAAAACAAGGTATGGCAAGAGGCGTGTGGGTCGCAGGCACGCCCTGTTACGAGTATGACTTGAAATTAAGCCCTGTGGTGAGGTTCGATACATTACGGTTGGCCATTGCGGTAGCGCAATCTCATGGGTACGTGCTGAGGACTAAGACGTTGGAAGCTCGAATCTGAACTCGTACTGTTTGATTGACGTCTACCTGCGGCCGCCGCATGGGTCTCCACCGGTGGGGAGGGGGAGGTTTGTAAGCTGGTGAGATCCCTTTATGGCTTACCAGTCGCAGAAGGGCGTGGGTTGAACATTTGTGTGACTCCTTGTTGGCTTGCGGGATGGAACAGTGCAGGATCGACCCGTGCCTTTTTTGTCTACAGAGAGAACGGCTTCTTTGTCTTTCTCACTTCCCATGTTGACGATTTTTGTGTCCTGGGGAGTAACGTCACTGTCGACACGTTAACGAAGAAAATAGGGAGGTATTTTACCATTTATAAACTAGTAATAGTCTGTACTTTGGTCTCCACTTCGAGCAGCACGCATCCGGTCTGTATATCTCGCAACTCCAATAAATCGACAAGGTGGTTGGGCGGTATGACTTGCCAGTTGGCAAACGGTTGGGGCCCCTTGACTTGGACCAATACTTTGACAAAGTGTGAGAACATCCCTTTGGCTGACCCCTGGTATATCAATGAATGGTAGGGTCCCTAACATATCTTATGAGTGGGTCGCGGCCGGATGTAAGCTTTTCCGTGGCCACACTTGTCCGTTTTTCATATTCACCGAGGAAGGTGCACGTGAAGGCCGCTAAACTGGTGATTCTCTATGTGAAGGCCACGAGGCACCTCAAACTTTTTTTCCGGCGAGTGCGAAGACTGGCATTGAAGCCTGCAGTGATGCCTCCTGGCATGTTACTTTCGATGCCCGGAACTTTTTCTATAATGCCTTTAGAGTGTTTGGTTCGTTGGTCCTGCGGAAGACATATAAGCAACGAATGGTCATGCTCAGCCTGGCTGAGGCCGAGATACTAGCCTTGGTGAAATGTGTTAGGGATGTGAGTTGGGCGGTTGACTTGGTGCAAGAGATTGATGTTTTCTTGTGGGGCCTGCCTGTGGTGGTTGAGACTCACAGTCAATCAGCAGTGGCACTGTGATTGACCTGATGCAAGAGATTGAAGTTTTCTTGTGGGGCCTGCCTGTGGTGGTTGTGACTGACAGTCAATCAGCAGTGGCACTGGTAAAAACTTAATTTGTGCCACACGTGCCATACATTACGCATGGAAGATGGTACGTTCGGAAAATGGTGATTACAGGCATCGTGGAGCTGCGGTTTAAGCCGGGTGATATGTCTCCGGCTGATATTCTAACAAAGGGTTGTTCTTTGAAACGTTTGGAGACGTTTCGTGATTTGTATTATTTGTCGGGCGTAGGGTTTTTTGAGAGATAAGTTCATAGCTAGATGTTGTCTGAAAATTGGTGAGTCATAGTTTGTTGTGATTTGCTCCCTATTTTTCAGAGTGTGAAATGTTCACTATTGCTATACGTTGATTATGAGAAACTTTGCTAGTTCATTAAACTACTAACCTTGTAACCTCTGGGAGCCTTCTGTTGCTAGGGCTTCCAAACTTGTTGTCCCCATGCTTCAAGATTTCGTTTCAGGGGAAATTACCTTCCTAACCGATGTTTATATACCACTAATGGTGTAAAAGGATTAACAATGTATTTCGTGACATTTAAGGTTTTATTCCCTTGCTCATGTTTTTTGATGAAGTGTAATAATTGGCCCTTGTAGTGTCAATATTTTGAAGGTGAGGAGTGATTAAGTGTTGTAGAGGTTTTACCTTTTATTTGACGGTCGAACTGCATTTGATTTCAAGTTGTCACCGGAGATCCGTCTTGGATCGATGCCATCCCTCTGCTACCTCTCGCTGGGATCGGAGAATGGGAGAGGGGGGTTTAAGGAACCGCTCCGTGACATTACAGAGGGGGTTGTGTGTTACGTTTTTATCTTCGCGTTAATGCTCCGTGGGTTTAGTGTAATGCCCAATGCGTGGTTAACGATTGGTTCTTTTCTTTTTATTGCTTAGAAGGACGTTTCAGCCTCTGCTTTAGCTGCTTGCTTTAATTGGTTGGGGCCAAGCTTCGGGGCTTACTATCCGAGGCCACATCATGTAACTAGTTGGTTTTCCTTAGCCCCTGTGCTTGGGGAAAAGGTTTGACCGGTACGACGTACTGGTGGGGAGCCGGTTTAACCAACGTCTCGTAATCCGACTTTGGCTGTTGGTAATTGGACTCAGTTCATGGCTGTGGCCTGGGCCGATGTCCTTGTAATGTTTACCCTTGCACTCACAGTTTTTGGTTGCATTAGCGTGGGTGGATGATGTTAATGTTTAAATGACGACGCAGATTTATAATTGTAAGTTGTTGGGACCGATTGTAACCCGTATGAACTTTGTATCAGGATGAGTGATGATGAGGCAAACTAACAGTATGTTGATCTGTGCCGTGAATGTTGCTAGAATTTCTCCCCGATATGCCATAAAATGTACTCCTCAGCACCCATTAGGCCCAAAGAACTGGAAAACTAGAAATTTTGTTTTATGCATTTGGTATGAACCTTAGAAATTGTGACTCACATTAACACTACGTCGGTCCCTCCATTTTTACACGTATACCGCTGTCTCGTGAAGTAAAAAGAGAGTGTGATTCTAAAACAAAGACCTTTCAGGGGTACATTGTTTTTTCCTGTTTTCATAAGTGCGCATGTATAAACGATTCACGCCCTCGGATTTTGGGTTGCGCCTCCTTGACCAAGATGGGCCCGAATGCACAAACTAAGTTATATAATCACTCAACTACTATTAAAACTAACTTATGCTAACATATTGCACCCAGTACTGACATAACTGTAGTATACCAAGCAATAAACTCCCAACAACGGTCGCACATGTAGTTGATTTTTACAGAAGGCATTGTATACTGATCCCTATGGTTATCCTTATGCTTATCCTTATCTTTTTTGAGGGTAGGGATATTTTATGATTGATGGCATAACACAATTAAGGTGTTGTAAAACATAACATTTATAGGTGTCGCATCTTACTCGTAGGTGTAGTAAAACACTACATCTGTTATGGATGTTGTGAAATGCAACATTTATTATAGGTGTTCTAAATAACAGCATTTATTGTAGGTGTTGTAAAATACAATGTCTCATATAAGTGTTGTCAGGAGCCAATAAAACGAGCCCCTCCGGGGCGAGGCCGCGTTTTTTCCTGGTGTTGTAAAACGCAACGTTTTGTGAATACAATGTGTTGTAAAAAAGGAGACAAATAGGCATTATGGTAGACTGTGAATCACAACGTCGAATTTTGCATCAGCATTGTTTCTGGATCGTGTGTTGGCACCTCAAAATAATTTTTTAGCTTTTTTAGTTAATGTAAATAGAACCATGCCATGTTCAGTCGAATAAGAAAAACATGTAACGATATTGGGACGTGTGGGTGATTCCTGAGTGCCATTATTAAGCAAGAAAACAAACATTTTTAAAGAAAAGGAGCCTAAGTCGTATTAAAAATGCAATAGTAAACCCAATAAACAAGGAAAAAATACAATGCAACAAGAAGAAACGTAAGACGAAACTCGAAAACAAGTCAGCTAGGAAAATGACACTAGGGAGCATTGACCTCCATGCTGCGAATACAGGTTGGAAGCTCTGACCGTGTCCTAACTTCCGTAATGTATGGAGGGTGGGCCATAACAGGGAAATTTCTAAATACCCATGTTGTAAATATAGGGACAATTTCTTTAAATTGTTTATTTTCAGGTATAATAATATTATGTTTATATTTTGGTGGACGTTTCATGAGTATTGTAAAAGGGTTAAAGGTTGGGATCGATGTGGAGGTGACTAGTAAGCATGCAAGCCAGAAGAACATGGAAAGGCAGCATAAATCCAAATCAGATGTAACTCCACATATGGCTGTTGTAAAAATAAATGAAGTAAAAATGGTTAACAAACACATGCATCCTGCACTCTATACATTCAGCTATAGGTGCATGCACGTTTAACCATCTCTGATAGTTAACTCATTTTTAAGAGACACTGTACTGTGGTAAGGGACACTCAAACAGTTCCAACAAACCCCCACGTAAAATCAACTCTTTGCGTGAAGTGGTATGGATTGAACCTTTGTGTGTACCTGCGATCGACAAAAGGTTATTAAGGATGCATGGCACGGCATGCATAGCCATCTAGTTATGACATCGCAGCATTCCTTTCAGTGGAGGTTTGATTCACTTTACCAAAAATAGTTTTATCGACACTTAATTTACCGACATGATCACTTTACCGACACTTAATTTACCTTCGTATCATTTTCTGGCAATCTTTTACAGACATTTATTTTACCTAGAAGATCAAAATTAAGAATAAAGAGGTTATTAAAATAAAAAAGAGTGAAAAATATATACTTAAAAACCTAGTTTAAGAATATATTTTTCGCATGCCCAGTAATACAGATCATTACGGTGCTTATTCTTGATAATAAATAGCCAGCACTGTTGATCTTGTCGTCTACTTTGGTTGAAAAAACCGTGCCACGTATGCTTCCCAGGTCAGGACCCCAGTTAAATGGGAGATCAGTCATATCACAAGCCGTTGACACTTGGATGGCGGTTGCTATTCACCCCTGCTATTCACCCCTGCCCCTCCTACTGCATGCTCTCGACATGCATGGTATTACAGGACCTGTTCAGCAATGGATCGGGGAATGGTAAAAAACCGTACACAATATGTCATACTTTTTGGTTATTCTTCTTCTAGTTTCCGAGTCCCTAGCGGAGTTATACAGGGTTCTGTTTTGAGACCTCTGCCTTTTTTGATCTTCTTCAATAACTTCGGAAGTTCTTTTCCTAAATCAGTTTGTAATTTGCTGACGATTCAAAAGCCAAGCAGCATCTTTCCAATGATAATGACACCATTACACTCCAGCATCAAATCGATTCGATGTATTTTTGGTTATGCATTTTGGAAAAACCAACCCCCACTGTCGGTATTTCTGGAGATACTCCAGACTTGGGTATTACCAATGATGAGAGCTTGAAGTTCGGCAAACATATTGCTAAAATAATCCAAAAAGCCTCTTCCGTTGTTTTCCTTATTAACCGTACAATTACGTCCCGATCTCCGGATATTCACATTAAACTCTACATTTCCTTGGTCAGACCTATTCTTGAATATGCATCCGAACTCTGGTACCCATCTCTGATCAAACACCACGTTGCACTTGAGAAAATCCAACACAGTTTAACAAAAAACGTAAATGGTTTTAAGTACATCCCCTATTAATGTATATTACAGCTTATGGGCCTCCACTCTCTTTGGTGGAGACTTTCAAGAGGTAATCTCATCACACTCTTCAAAATCTTTAAATGTAACTTTGGTGGAACATCGATCATTACGTTATTTTCGTTTTCTAACTATTCCGCAACACCGAGGTATTCGTTTAAAATACTACGCCCCAACGTCAATACAAATCTTGCAAAAGGTTTTTTTTTTATCTATCGTTTGCTCTCTATTTGGAATGGCTTCCCTGCGTCGGTAGTTGAGGCCCCCAATCCCAACATCTTTAAAAACAGGCTGGATAGATATGTTGCAGAACAAACGGACTGGCAATTCACCCCTTATAGCATTTGACCTTACCGTAACCTGCTTTTTGTTCCCCCTAATTCTTCGTTTGCTGTTGAGCAGTCCTGGGTAATTTAACACTGAACCTGAATTCATAGGCAACCATTTTCTGTCTCACTAGAGCCTTCAAAGTAACCAACATGAATGCATCATTGCATGCCTTATTTTTTTTTACATTACCTTTATCCTTGACATGTGGTACCGTAGGCTTGCTGTTATCATGTGCGACATGCCGTAACTTTTAAATTTACTTGGCTTTGTCCACCTGCTGCAAGTTGTTGTGCTTGAGCCTTCGCTATTGCGATTGCATATTTGTACTAAGTTTTTCCTCTTATTGCCTGAACCTATTTTACGTAGTCTTCCTAATTTTGGGCTATTCCCAATATTGTCGCATTAAAAGGATAGGGAAAGGGAATGAATGGGGAAATGAGAAGTAGAAGACGAAGAAATGAAAAGGAAAGGGAAAACAAATTATGTGGAGTAAAATTGTTGTTTCTGTTTTGGGTCTTTTTGGTAACTTGCCTGGGCAAGTATTCTTATCGATTATTGGTTTGTCGATTTGTGCTGTACATAATCTTTAATGAAATTCTTATTACTTCTTTCTGTAAATAGAAAGTTATTTGTTAATTCATACGCATGTCATATACATTTGCCTGTTTATGTTTTCTATTTACATTTTCTTATTTTTTTTTCGTATTTATTGTATTTTTCCATGCAGCCGGAAGGCAATATGGAGCGATCTGTTATTAAAGTTAAAGCCTTAAATCACCAGTTTCGTAACGGGTATATCAAGCATTAGTATATTTTTAAGTGGTCCAATTTTGAAACTTCCAATTTTTTTTTTTTGGGGGGGGGAGGAGCTTAAAGTTATTAAGTAAACTTTCTTCCCTTCATCCCATTCACACCTTATTTACTCTCCCGACACATTCTTCTATCTCCTTTGCTTTCTCTTCTTCCCGTTCTCCCTTTCTCATGCAATTCTTTTTGCTTTGCTTATTTACTCCCCCGACACATTCTTCTATTTCCTTTGCTTTCTCTTCT
>JAHWFP010212817.1:4229-24338 GCA_023313725.1 Lithobius niger | reverse complement strand
TCTTCTTCCCGTTCTTCCTTTCTCATGCAATTCTTTTTGCTTTGCTTTAAACTTCACCTGTTCTGAAGTTGGGGTGCCGTACTTACCACAGTTGCGTAGTCAACCACAATTAAAAAACTCACCAAATTTCTAAAGTATTTAATTGTATAATTAATTACGTTGTGCATTTTTAATTTAAAGAATGTACTTTAAAATACTTCTTAATTCTTTTCGTCGTATTTTCGCATTTACAAAAAAATAATGTTTACCGATTTTGTCGAAGTATAAAAGCCAAAACACTCGTTTTTAAACACATGCGTTTTGGCTTTTTTATCTGCATCATTAATGTCAACTTTAATGTTCGGTAAAATGATCGTTGTTAAATTGCTCTTGTTGGTAAAATTATTGTTGGTAAAACGTTTGTGTATGATAAGGCCGGAAAAAGGCTATCGGCCTATTACAGGCAGCGTGGATTAAAATATCAAGTCAGTTGCAGGTTGCAATGCTGGTTCGATTTGTACTAACAATAACTTGTGTACTACATTTCCTTGTTTCTTCGATCAAGCATCAGGGGGACGTGGGGGAGGGGCACTGTAAGACCAAAGGGGTTTTCATGGGGATTTCCATGACTGGTTCGATTTGTATTGCTAAGAATGACTTTTGTACCAAATTTATTGATTTTAGCTCGATTTTCAAGAAGTTGGTCATCAAGCCACAAAGAGGGGGCACAGGAGGGGCTCTTGGAGGAGTATTCCATGGGGATTCCTTTGCTGATTCGATTTGTGTTGCTAAGAACGACATAAGTACCAAATTCCATGCTTTTAGCTCAATTTGTAAGAATTTGTTCATCAGGCCACAGGGAGGGGGCACAGGGGGCCCTTGGCGGAATTTTCATGTGAGTTCCAAGGCTGGTTGGAGTTTTACTACGAAGAATGACTTGTGTGCCAAACTTCATGTGTTTAGCTCAATTTGCAAGTATTTGTTGATCATGCATCAAGAGGAGAGGGGAATTGGGGAGGTGCTGGGTGACCTTGGAGGGTATTTCATGGGGGTTCCATGTCTAGATCGATTTGGCTATTAAAAATAACTTAAGTACCAAATTTCATGCTTTAGCTTGATTAGTAAGAATTTGTTGATAAAGCCTGGGGGGGGGGGAGGGGGTTCTGGAAGTCCTTGGAGGGTACTTCATGATGGGGGTTCGGTGTCTAGTTCGATTTGTACTACTAAGAATGACTTGTGTACCAATTTTTATGTTTTTATCATCATGAGCTAATTTTGTTGCTAAAAAATTGAACTATCATGATTCCAGGAATCTAAATTTACAATGGTTACAGTGTAATTTCAAGGGTTCACTGCAGACTTGTTAAATTCAAACTTATTTACTTCCTCCTCAGACATAAAGCAATTTACAAAATTAAACATTTAACAATCCGCACATGAATCAAGAAATTGTCCAACAAGACAGTTTGTGCATAGTTTTGTCCTTGTTGCGTGCTTGTTGGGAAAGACCTCCTTTCGCGCCAAACCATCTTTATTATAAGGGCTCGTTCCCGCCAAATTATGGAAACACTTTTGGTGAAAAGGAACGCACGTGTCTCGTACGAGGAATATGTAGCCAAACACCAGGCATTCCAAACTCGGCAAATGTTTCCATCAGCGTTCGAATAGAACAACGTAATTAGCCCTAATTATGGTCATTAGGCAATTACGGTCAAGTTAGCAAGCAATAGATGGCAACTTTACACCTCCAACCCAACGCTGTGATTCGTCCACCACAAATCACGGTAAGTGCAGGCCACTAGTGATGCATATAACCAGGAACGATGTACAGAAGGCAAAGATCGATCTCCAACCCTCTGAGCACAAACACATCACTGAACTTTGGCTGCACTGCACACCACACCAACACTGCACAACACATTTTGCACACTTCCACCGCTACACACTGCTGCACACCGCTCCACTCTTCTGCACATTGCTACACACCACTGCACTCCACAACACCACTCCACATCCACAACACGGCAACAGGACCATCTCAATACCAAACGGCCCCACTGACACACCAAATACGACACACCAATTTTACACTCTGCAGCACTCAGGAAACTCTCTCTTTAACGAGCAATCCATCCACTTATGCTTACAACACACCACAAGAAAGCCTTCAAAAAAACTTTCTTTTCGCTCCATCACTTCTCTCTCCACCCTAAACACACCGTACCACAAAATACCACACACAACAATCCAACTCCCTGGATTCAACTCAAAAGTACTGTTCACCACTGGAGAAAAAACATTTTTGCCATGGCAAAACCCCCTACACTCAGCATTAGGGCGTTTGTCCCCCTTTCCCCAGGAAAAAAGTAAACATGCAACACATATCCAAACAATGCTAACAATAACACTGTAAACCTTGCATGTGAACAACAACAAGAAAACTTTGTCAGAAACAGAATTCAACAACACTTTGGGAGAAGCAAGCACACACTTCAGCTTGTGAAAAGTTTTTCCGCAGCTATTACCCCCTCCTACTTTGTCTGGTGCCCCTTTAATCTTCCTCTCACCCTGGTTGCTGCCAAAGTCGAAATTCTGCCATGGAAAGTGAACCCACTGAGTTGGAGAAGCTCACTACTGCCATCTAAGTTGACTTCACCCCCGACTTTCAATGCAGCTGTGTCCCTGTAACGTGAAAGTCCGGATGTCAGCCAAAACTGCTGGTTTCTTTGACGTGTAAGTCCGGCTAGCCGCTGCCACCAATGTAATTTCAAGGGTTCACTGCAGACTTGTTAAATTCAAACTTCTTTACTTCCTCCTTAGACATAACGCAATTTACAAAATTAAACATTTAACAATCCACACATGAATCAAGATTTTGTCCAACAAGACAGTTCGTGCATAGAGTTCTGTCCTTGTTGCGTGCTTGTTGGGAAAGACCTCCTTTCGCGCCAAACCATCTTCATTATAAGGGCTCGTTCCCGCAAAATTATGGAAACATTTTTGGTGAAAAGGAACGCACGTGTCTCGTACGAGGAATATGTAGCCAAACACCCAGCATTCCAAACTTGGCAAATGTTTCCATCAGCGTTCGAATAGAACAACGTAATTAGCCCTAAATACAGTCATTAGGCAATTACGGTCAAGTCAGCAAGCAATAGATGGCAACTTTACAACAGTGTGATTCCAAACACTAATTTCTTTTATAATAATTGGACGATTTAAGGTAAATTCTAGCTCATCAACACTTTGGGGGGCTTCAAGCTATGTACAATCCGACCTTTCCTTTGGACTCCACCCAGACTACAAAAGTGTAACCAACCAACCTTTTGCAATTTGCTGTACATTATAGGCTACACTCCGCTCCGCCAATGATCGTACTTTCGGTAAAATGATTGTCGGTAAAACGTTTGCGTGTGTTAAATGATCATGTCAGTAAAGTAGTTGTTGGTAAAATGATCGTGTTGATAATGTAAGTGTCGGTAAAATGCGTGTCGGCAAAATTATCGGCACCATCCAGTGGAGACGTACACCAACTTGATAAGTCACCTGAGTTGATGTTTTCGCTTACAAAACCTTTGGCTTTGGGTTGATCTTTCCGTTAACTGGCATGTTGGATCATCGACTGTAAATCACAGAAAATCACTGTGGAATGCGATCTTATTGCTTGATTTCCAATTTATTGCACAAGAGTTATTATCTACAATACCTCACAAGTGCAAATTAAACGTATTGTTTAGTTTCAATACAACATTTCTACTGTTTGTGGCTGACAACGGATATACGTTAGGGGAAAATAAAACGTACAAAGAGTGGATAAAAACGTCGAGTTGTATTGGCATTCACTCCATTGCAAAACCAAACAAATTTCTCTACCCTCTTCCAAATCCACACTACAGTAACTGAAATATTTCAATACGTAATTCAGAATTTATATAACTAAGATCGTGATATTTGTTTGTTTGTTTGTGTTTGTGTGTGTGTGTCGCCAGATTAACGAGATTTCCCCTCCTAATTCTTGTTTCTTTTGTTTGTGCGCCCACAGTGGGAATCTCGATAATCTTACGTCTTTTGTTTGTTTGTATTTCTGTCAAACTGAATCGTCTGTATAAGTAATTATTCGAACAGTGTTTTCAACAAAGAGGCACAGTACTGATGACGTCTTGTCTTTTTCCAGTCACAATATTTTCATGCAAACGGGATCAAGGCCTCTATGTCTCTTAACCCTGGCTCTAACAAAATTTATTGAAAGCTTGAGCGACTGCTACCTGGGGGAAATCACAGATTTTCATGCAAACGGGAAATCACAGATTTTCATGCAAACGGGAAATCGCAACAATACTCTACTATTCTAAGAAATATCGGGGGAACTGTCACTATTTATTTGAATATTCTTACAACGAGCCATATAAGGGGGAGGAGGGGGTGTCCTAGTTATAATTATAAATTATTCGATATTCTTGGCACTTTTGGCTGATTTTTAATAATCCCTTTTTTATTTGCTAACTGGAGCTGTAGTTTCCATTTAATTGGTTTTATTACAAACTTTGCTTTTTTTTTGCTTGAACATTCTATTCTGTTTTGGCACCTCTTTTCACGCAAAATAAATCATTTAGGCCTAATGTTTAGGGGTTAAACACTTGTACTATATTCACATCAGATTCTCCTCTATGTAGTTCCACCTTTCACTACCAAAATAGTAGCACCCTTTCACCACCAGTAATGAGGCTACCATCCGTACGTGGTGATTTCTCCTTACACCTATTGGTGGCAACACTGCTGGTAATGAGTTTCCCATTCGTACTTGGTGTGGGTAAAGGGAGTTTGTGTTGAAAAAAGTTTTGAATCATCACGCTAACTCTTAATCATTAGTACCTGCATGGTTTTAATGTCTTCTGTTACTAATTGTAATTAAAATTTTAATGATTGGAAACGAAATCATGACAAAAAATGATGCACCCATTGAATGGCGTAACTCATAATTTTTAACACACATGAAATGATGTATGGTGGTGTGGTCGAGATTAATTATAAGCATATAAACATTCATGGTGAGACAAAATTGAAACAAGAGGGTAGGTTCGCCTCGTAAGGACTACTAAACCTGAATCGTGCATTTATCTGTTATAAAACCAAATAGGAAGCAAACTGACTTGGGACAGCGACAATGGTTTCGTGACTATGGAGAGGAAATGCAGCGATTGCCGGAAGCCTGGCGTCAAATTGTAGTACAGCACACTTTCCTATTCCGTCATTACATTGCGGTACGGTAAGTTTTATTAATACTAAAACCGCTGTACTCTTATAAGGGATGCTCACAAATCCCAGCATGTGTGCAGAGGGTTCTTGATTCTTTCTTGCCATATATTCCATTTCATTAACTAAAACAATGTCATGTCAAGATCAGGAGTGAGCACCATCTTTATTTTGAGTTGTACGCAAAAGTTGGATTTGCCATTATTCTTGAAATTGCGACTGTGGACAAATGTACTTTTGTATGAATGTTGCTTGTTTGTACCTGTTAGTCGCCTTCATACCTGTTGCATGCAGAGATCCTGTAAAGTTCGTTTTTGTTTTTTTTCCTTGGTGGATTATAATATTAGTTCAGTTGATTTACTTAGCCTTGCAAGCGACTTAATGTTAGTTGCTGGAGATGGAACTAGAAACGTAATTTATGAAGGGGTTCAATTTCACGTTGGAAATACAGAATGTTATTATTGTGACGTTCTATTTTTTGTATTTTTAAACTAATATGATCAACTGTATAGTCTAGTTAGCAGGTGGGTGCAGAACATATTTTCGATGTATTTTTGCACAGTGTGTACAGGATTTCACGATCAAGCATTGATTGGCTGACTATACATGAAAAATTTCTGCTCAGTTAATAGGGACATTTTCTTTAAAATAGTGTCAGAAAGGAAGTATAAGATCAAATGTTTTTATGCATTGGTTTTTTGGTACTGAGCAAATCCAACCATTTGCCTAAGGTTGAAAATTACGGCAATCTCAGAAAAGGAAAGCATCATCTATTGCCTCCACATGGTATGTGCAGGATGGGTGGTTGACATTCAGAAATTTCGGTATGTGAAATTTTTAAGATTGGCAAATTAAGGCCAGAGAGTCACCACCGTAGTATCGGTAATACTTGGTATCGGGAAATATTTCTATTAAAGCAGTATCGGTTTTGTTCATTGCAATGTCTACCAAAAATTGGAGATAGGACTGCCCATGGGGATTCAGTTTGTGAAACGAACAATTTTTGATAATGGAAAAAGTAGAGTTGAAAACAATCTTATTGGCATACAGAAAAAGTTTGGCATCCCTTCCAAATGGTTATTATTAGCCAAGTTTCTTCCGATTTTGTGCGTAACTGAACCATAATTGTGTGTGGGAAGATGTATGAGAAGGCCGAACCCCTTTCCACGTTTTATTTTCCAAGGACGTTACCTTAAATGAAAAACAGTTGCTGAATGTAACTTGGGAGGGTTATGGGAGATGACTCAGGGGCGTAGCGACAGGGGGGGGGGCGCACCGTCCCCCCACTCATTCTCCCAGTCGGCAAATTCGTGAAAAGAATTAAACTGTCGTGGTACGTGCACTTTTTATTATTTGTTCACGCGATGAAATTAGAGTCAGCATTTCACCTTTGTTCATTTACTCTTCTCCCCATTCGAGAAATTCGTCCAAAGAAATTAAACTGTCTTGGCAATACATGTTATTATTTATTACACAGGAAGCAAAAAACGACTCGGCATTTCACCTTTGCTCATTGACTCTTTTCCAGTCGGAAAATTCTTGTTGAGTAAATGTTTTGGAGCAGAAAACAACATTTCGTAAGGGAAAAAAATATGCGCGAGGCGTTTCATCGCTTCGTTTTTCTCTTTTCTGCATACTTAAACTTTTCTATGAATCGTCACTTCGTAACTAATCTTGGGCAAGGATTCAGTCACCGCACTGTGACCTCGTACTCACACGAGGAAGCCTTGCCCCCTGTCGGGGAGTAACTGAGATTGTCGTCGGGGAACAACCGGAAGACTGAGTCAACATGACGACATAAAATCTGTACAAATTTTGGGGGGAAAAACTGTAAATAGAGTTGGCCGTAAGTTGAAACGTAAGCATTAGTACTTTTCAAACCTAAATTATTCAATGTTACTTAATGTTAAAGTAATAATATTTTTAAAATAATTTAAATTCATCAGTTAATTTATTTTGTAAAAACTGGTTAATAAAAAAACAGAATTTGGTCAGAATTAGGTTTTTACTACCTCTCTTGCTGAAGACTGTTTACGAGAAACATCCGAAATTTGCCTAACGAGTGTGTTTCAAACGTATCTCGGGAAGCCGAAAATAGGCCCTCAAATAGCGTAAAATGCTTCAGCTTCCGGGGCTCTGCCTCAGACCCCGCTAGGGGGAGCTTACAGCGCTCCGCCAGACCCCCTACCTGGTTTTGCCGGCCCATTGCCAAAGTAGAACAAAGTTTAGTAGAAGACGTTAATTATCTTTGCCCCCCTGTTGGGGAATCGTTGCCCCCCCCCCCCCAATCTCTGCAGTTGGCTGGCGCCACTACTGACGTGCACAATAGGGGTCATCCTAACTAAGGAAGCGGAGGATCGGTTTGTTTATTACGAAGTATTCATCACCACCTTGGTGAGTACTTACTAGTTATACAGCCTTATGCTGACTGAAATTGATTGTCCCATCCCGAAAAAAAAGTTTTAATAATCATAACTGTCATTTGGAAACTCGTTTCCGTGAAAGAATTTGGTACAAAAAATATCCGTTTGAGGCATCAAAGCACGTACGTTAAGCAAATTTAATTCGTTCAGTTTAATTGAGGTTATGACTTCCAGTAAAAAATACGATTTTTAAATGCTAACACTCGACAAAAACTAAAAGAGGAAAAAAAATTGAACTTATTAGTAGACGTGCTACTATTTTTTTTTTTTGGGGGGGAGGTATCTTATTTTTGGATGAATCATAATTTTTTTTAGCGACCTATTCGAATTTTTGTAGCCTTTTCACCGAGTAATTAAATTAAGTGTTAATGTCACACTATCAGAATAAAATCGTTAAAATATCTAAGGACAACAATACGTACATTCATAGCAAAAGCACTACCATATGGCACCACATCAACTTGCATTTATCAAAGCAGCGGAGTAGCTTAGCTGTCTTTAGATTATTCAGTAAAATTTAAACGTGCTAGTTGTTCGTTAAAATAACGTAAAACGGCTGTAATAAGAAATTAAAGAATCTCACGTTTTCAACTTCGATGGGTTCAGCGATGGAAATCTGAGGGAACGATAAGGAACTAACTATTTAAGGGAAAGTACAAAACCATTTAACTTATACTGTATGCCACCAAGTTTTCGCGATTCGAATTATATATCAGAACAAACGTTGGTGTCACCAACTTTTACCTATCAACCGCGATCACTTCAATTAACGGAATACCTTGCTGGAAAGTTGAATGTATGCATTTGATACAGAAACTTGTGGCAGCCATGTTTGTGCTGATCGCGGTGCTGAGAGAAGGAAAACTACATTGAACTTCGAATTTTTAAGGCAGTGGATGAAGCTTGGCTTGGGCAAAATCGGACTGGCATTGTCAAGGAGTTTGGAAACGCCACCTAGCCTTAGGTCCTACTGAACAACCATATCCAATATTTTTAATCACCCCCCCCCCCCCGCCCCCGCCTCCAACCTGATAGTCTTCTACACCTGCCAGTGCCTAAAATCAACGTAAATACGTTTGCATTTATGTTGCCTTTTGGACTTATGTCAAGAATGCCGGCTCGGTCCCTAATAGTGGTAGACCCTTTTCATTACCTTTGATTCAAAGACGACATTCCCACCTTACGAATAAACCTAATTGGAGTCATTCATCTGAATTATAACCGTTACAAGAGCAGTTTATATTTGAAAATGAGCAAAAAATTCAATGGTAATTGTGATACCAGCCCCTAGTAAAATGGGCGTGGCTCAGTCCTTAATAGTGGTAGACCCTTTTCATTACCCTTGATTCAAAGAAGACATTCCCACCCATAGATATAAACAACTGATATACAAACTGCTTTTGTGTAACACTAACGGTTCTTGCATAATAGCAAATAGGCCGGAGTAATAGTTGGGCGCCATTTTGGTCGCCATCTTTAATGCTCAAGGTTTACAGCCTGGCACCGTTCAGAAACTTAAAGTGCACATCCTTTTGAGTAAGTGCCAGCAAAAAACTGCCCTCACAATGTAAGGTACATTACAATTTCTTTTGTATATCCATATATGTATTCCATGCATTTTTTGGCCATTTACGTAGAAATAAAATTTCTAATGGGCTACTAAAGTGGGCACGGTAAAATTAGTGGGGAAGGGGGGGAATGAGACAATGTCTTGCCTAGCTCATACCACCCCCTCCCCCACTACCACCACCACCACCACCGCCACACAACTTCCCCAGTATGCGAAGAGCTAAAACATTAAAAAAAATTCGCGATGGAAGTCGGCAAATCTTAGATCATAGTCGGATTTTTTGAGCCTGCGCCCCCCTACTTACTAAGGCTTCGCTACGCCCCTGGAGAGGATGTACCCCTCCTCTTCTGTAGGCATAACATTTTTAGAAAAGTCTCTGTCAAAAACTGAAAAAACTGTGAAACTTTTTACTCAATTTTTTCAAAATGACTGCCATTATTATTGAGCAGAACTTCCACATTTCAAGTAAGAATTTACTTCAGATGCAAAAATTTGTGAAAAATTGAATCATTGAAAAACGTAGAATCCTGTTACTCACTTTTGTCTCTAACCACTAAAGGTATTGTTGGAGAAAGGTTTCCACATTTCAAAGCTGCTAAATGCTCCAATTTCATTAGTTTATCCTTGATTCAGCGAGTGCCCTGAAGTTAGTGAACTTAAGGGTATTTTTGTCATTTAATTCGTTAGGTGAAGGACACTTTTCCTCTCAAACTCCGGATTTACATTTTGGTATAGTTTGGTATAGTACATTTTGGTATAGTACTGTTGTGCTTTACCAATCATATACGTTACGTAAAGCACAACAGCCCTTAAACAGATGCAATTTTCTGAATTGTACATTTGATTATTTCAATTAAAAATCACCAATTTTTATCCGTTACATTTTAACAAGTAAAATGAAACTTCTATCATATAACCTCTTTTTTTTACGGCACACTTGACGTTTTTGTTTGTAATATATTTATTGCTTCACTAAAGAAGCTGACCACCAGGTAGTAATAACGAATACTTATGAATACTTTCGAGTACTTACTGGCGAAATTTGATGTCTAGAACCTAACTGTCTGTGTTCCTTCTTCAATTTAACATTTGCATACTTACTGTTAAATTTTATTCTGCTTTTGCTTATTAACATTCCCTATGATGTAGGAATCCTATCAAAACTGAATACGAGTTACCTTTCCTATACGAAATATTGTGAAACAGTGGTTTCGTCTGTGATTTTCATTTTTTAAACTCTTACCTACTTTAGCTTAGGATAGGTTTTAGTGTAGACATCTGTCACCCTACCTATTCCGTAAAATAACGTGCGATGGAAATTGGAGAGTCTTCAAAAAAGAGACATAAATTGTCTTTTCCCAAACGCAAACCTGTGTTGAAGAAAGAAATAATTTCTCAAATGCCCGCAAATTTCAACCTCGTCGTCAACAACATCAGATCTCTAGTCGTGTCTATAATAGAGGAAACCAGAATCGACTGGGCCTTGTACCTACATGATTCACGATTTGAAAGACAAGACGGAGGTGACAGATGTTACCAAACTCGAGGTGAGGCCTTTCAGTTTGGAATTAGGAGGAATTGATCTAGTACGCAATGCTTTCAACAGATGCTTCTTAACTTTCAAGCGGGATTTTAAGTTGGATGAAATGCACTACGTGCCCTTGATTTTGTTAGAACAATACAAAGAAAAAATAGTGGAATCTTTTAGAACAATCTCGATGTCTTACGGTAAACATAAAAGTTCAAATTGGATTATGCATTCTCTTCGAAAAAGCAAAGAAAGAAAGGAAAGAAAGTACATCCTACAGACGCCACACTAATGTTTTTTTCATCCTGATGGAAAAACATTTCCTTTAATGTAAGAACAATTTAGGTTGGTACGAGAACACCGTAACTCTGCCACCAGTGTGGCAAGAGTAATCTTGCAATCCAAACCAAAGTTCATCTTGGGATCCTTAAATCACACGTTAAATAATGTCACAAGAAATTTCACAAAAACTTCCAATTACGTCATTGAATCATTCTCGTGTTAAGAATCGAGTTTGAGAGTCGTTTCTTTGCCGAAATTTTAGTCCACACACTGCGCTGTTGCAAGTCCATCGTTTGGTCGATGGCGCTGCAGTCCAACCGCTCGTCACTGCTGCTTACGTCTCTCACAGATGTTCCAAGCACGCTTAGCCGTTGCATAAGTCAAGAGAAACAAGACGCCAACACTTCCACGTAGCACTCTTCAACTAGTTTTCTACATTTTAAACCTCCCTTGTAGAAGGTCATCAATTCCATTTCTATGAGAAACAAGCTCTCACCGAACGTCCATTTGAGTGAACGGTTATCAACGCATGACGTCACTTGCCAATCGCCCGTAGCGTCACCGATTTTTCGCACAAAGCCCAAAATCGAAAAAAATTCAATAAATCTATAACAACACTAGAAATGATTGGAGGTCGTCCACATTCTGGACAATATGTCTCAAATAACACAAAGCACAAGTTAGTCGTGGTTGCAATTCACACTTCACAGTTCAACGAATTCAAATATGTTTCTTTGACTCAAACATCGACAGACACAACGGAACCACCCAAAAAGCTTTCCTTCACTCAGTGTCTAAAAATTACTCCCTTTAACTTTATTATAACTTTAACTTTATTTTACATGTCACTTTATTATAAGCACCTGTTATGGCATTACATGACAGAGTTAACAGGCAAGACCAATTTGACAAACAACAATATTTAACAACAAGGAAATCACCCAAGGGCAAAACTGTTAGAAAAAGTAAATAAATAACAATCAATTCATGCCGAAACAGGCAAAAAGACAACCTATTACAAAACAATTTCATGCAAATCAAATATGCAATACAGGGAAAGAAACCAGAACCATCTACCCCTCTTTTTTTTTTTTTTGCGGAATTACAAAAAGAGCCATACCATGCAACTCAATGCAGTATCTATTACATGCAGAACAATTTCGTGCAATACCTAAGTTTCGACTGGTGTAAGCAATCGAAAAGTTCATCACTAGCATCGCTACGCGAAGCTAGCCAACTTTACGACACACGCCGCGCCGCCATTTGCATCATCTTCATTATTTTCATTAGTTGCGATTTGGAAAAAGATTGTAACTTTAATATTTCTTCAAAATTCTTTCGCAGATACGTTTAGAATTACTTCCGCAATCATTTAAAAACAGATCGTTACAACATCACTTCGGGAAAATTTTCTAAAGTCACTTATTTTACTTCATATCACATGGTCGACAATTTTACTTACGAATTTCTTTTTGGAAAAACGTCCAAAACACCAAAATTTCTTCCTTCCAGTTTTTTAAAAGATCCAGGTGCTAAAATATATAACGTTCCTTCTTCACGCCATCACAGGACGTTATATTGAATCACTCCACAAACATTTGATGGTTGAAACATTATATAACCCAACGCTTGTTTAAAGCTTACACATGGAGGAAGGAATTAGGTAGGAGGAGCCCCTGCTACAGTGAGCCGCTAAACCTCAAGGTCACGACTCGTGAGCTACGCGCACCTAGCGGCGAGAATGGTCATCTAACCTCTACACGTGCCGAACACTATGAATCCGCATTATGTTTCGCAGTAGGAAGCCTAGATTTAGCCGTATTGTTGGCTACAGCATTGAAATACTATTTTAAAAGGCTGTGTTATTCATTACAAATAGTTAAAATACGCTTAGGGTAATAAAAACTTACAGATAATGTTTCCAAAACTGGAAAAAAATAAGAAAATGGACGATTTTTTAATTGTTAGTTTGTTTACTCTCTTTATTTTCACAATTTCAATGGTGAGTGGTCAATTGTGTTATATCAGCAGTCCCTCTCCCTCTACACACACACACACACACACACACAAACACATACAAATTTCGCAATGCACGGTAACAAACAAATAATAAAGCAGAATGCGTTTGTTTGCTCGGTTACATTTTATTAAACATTACCTCTAATAGCATGGGTAGATAGCATGGATAGACAAACCTATCTACCCATGCTAATAGGAATAATGTGTATTCAATCCATTTTTTCAAACTACCCCTGGGAACTTTTTTTACTATTAAAGTTTACCGAAAAATATGTGAATGGAATCAAAATTATGTCTGATGTTTTGTACAAAAAAAATTTACGTTTCTTTCTCCAATTATTCTGCTTTAAATATGAAATGCTGGTAAACAAATTTTTTTTTAGCATTTAAAAAAAAAAAGTACCCCAGAACCGGTAAAAATGTGTGGTGTTCGTTCATGTGACATCCATTCATGTGACAAGCAGAGGTTTTTAAAATGAACACTGAATACCAACTAAAAAGTTCCATAGTGGGCTGAATCTGAAGCAATTTTGTTTTGATTAAAAACTTCGTTAAAAAAACAAAACAATAAATAAACAAACCATAGAATTAACAACCCCAAAACATCTTATTTCCTGTATGTAACAACTTCCGTAAGTGGACATCTATAAGAACAGGGAAAATACGTTTTAAAGAAGTACTACATGTGTTGTGTAACATTAAAAAAAATAGGAAAAGTATTACAAAGTCGAATGTCATTTAAAGAAGACAGCATCATAGAAATTATTTAAATAAAAAAACACACACATTTTTATGCAAATCAGGGCTTAAACAAATTAACAAAAAGGCAGCAATGAGCCCTTTATTCCAATTTTATTAAGTAGGGAATGAATGGTTGCACTTTTTAGTCTAAAATTTCATCTCTGTGCACAGCATCACCTTTCGAAATATGCAATCAGCAGTACACCAAAACAGGTAAGCCTTGTTGCACATACATCATAACAAATGTTAAATTTTTTTAATTTTGCTTTTATCACATATTGCTGTAAATAATATTAAGGAAAATTGGAAAAATGCCATCAGCGATAATTACACACTAGAAATAACGTAAGTGCATGAAGGCAGGGGGTGGCAACTGTACTAGAAACAATGCATTACAAACCTTTGCAATCTGCCTTCCAGCCATCGCTTGGCCGACGTCAACAATGCAACATGAGCGCCAGCCAACTTCCGGTTCTCGTCTGAATGAGATCTGATAAGATTCGCCAAATGCTAATCTTACAATATATTTATTTATTTATTTTATTTACAAAATTATTGTAACCCCCTATAAAAAGCATAACAGCAATTTCAGATTAAAACTACAATTTTGTGAATCTCATTCAGGCAAGAAGAATATGGCGGCGCCCCTTAATGTACCCCTTTCGCGCCTGTATCGTCTCTGCTCTCGCCTGAATGAGATTCGTGAAATTATTATTTTAATTTGAAATTGCTATTATGCTCTTTGTAGGGGGTTACAATAATTTTGTAATTAAAATAAATAAATAAATATATTGTAGGATTACCATATTCTCTCTCTCTCTCATATATCGTTCTAGAATATACATTCCATCATCCTTTTGTCTTCATTGCGCGATTCATGTTAAAACGTATTGCGCAGGTTACCAAAAAATGTGAAAACACTGTATATCTTAAAAATGATGCAAAAATCAATTTCTAAAATCGAAACAGCTATTGGAAACTTAGTGCAAACTTTTTTCCTGTGCTAGGATAAATTTGCAAAGAGTATCACAGTGTAACTGTAGCCATGCGTATTTCCCCCTACTCGTCGGACATGTGCTTCTCGAACATTGTGTACCCCATGTTAATCATCATGGCGGCTACCATCCCATAATCTCAAAGCGGAGGTATCGATGCTGGCTGCGCCTTCAGTCGTGAATCTGCTAGTCCAGTAAACGCAGTTTACCATATATCGTCCTAGATGAAGGTGGCTTACTGATCTACGTTATTTCTAGTGCATAATTTTCGCTGATAGCGTATTGCATTTTTATTGTTGTTGAGTGCTTAATAACTGGCTGTCATTTTATGTACGTGTTTAAAGTTTAACAGGTACCTGAGTATACTACGAATTTTCCCGCATAAATTTGGTTCAGGTACCAATCCCGTTTGGTTTGCATGCCGTACGGTACTCTTGGCATGTCTATCTCTAACTAATGCTGGAAGAGCCAAGGCCAGCTGAGATATTAGCTGCGTTCCTCGCTCCACTACAGCCCCATCGGCTTTGCGCTCTTCCGGCGTTAGTTAGTGACAGACACGCCAGGAGTCGTCCAGTACCGGACGGCATGAGAACAAAAGAGCATTCTGAACAAAATATACACGGATAAATTTTTAGTTTATTCAGGCTTATCGGAAGAATACCGACTCCTCTCCGATTAGCCTCTTGTTGCGCTAGAATAACCTAAAATAATCAGCTAAACAACATTTTCTTATACCGTTTTTGGGGCAAAGGCTTCGTTTGGCCCTCAGAAATTAACCAAAACTACACTCTTTGCTGCGGATTACCACCCCGCGTTCATCTGTGTCTCAGCGCGCGCGTGAGCGGGAAGACAAAAACGAACGTGGTGCAGTAATCCGCCGCAAAGAGTGCGTTCTACAAATCTCAAGCTTAAATATTACCTTTAAACGCTGCGCATTGAACTTATCTCATGGTCGAGTGGGCTAAACCGTTGTTCTTGCTTTATCGTAAGCATCCTTTTGTGGGTTCGAGAACGCAGTATGACACCTATTTTTTTTATTACAGGTTTTGAACTTTGGTTTAACACTTTTGCACGTCAATTTGACACTTTTGTACTTGAATTTAACACCTTTGTACTTCAATTTAACTTTAGTGGCTATCAAATTAACACTCTTGTCTTTCGATTTAACACACTTGCACTTGAATTTAACACTTTTGCACTTGAAATTAAAGCATTGAAACAACTGATTCTTTTTTTTACTAGCTGTAAAGAATGTGAAATTATACAAAATATACCCATTTCGCTGCAACGCTCACGAAACTCTACGAAATATCGTATGGCGCTGTAAATAAATGACGATTAAGAGCTGTGTTTAAAGCAAAAACGAAAGCGAATGACCACTGTTTTGGAGACTAGCTGGTTTATGCAGCATAGGCGTGTGTGAGAGGTTTTCACTCCACAGGACAAACGACTCACAGTTGGGTATTCTAACGTCTTTAGTGCACGTATTCATAACAAATCTTGCTGAAAGCTTCGTGCACCTGCAGTCGCTGGCTTCTTACAACCAAACACTGTATACGCGCGCTCACAAGCAGACGCTGCCGCTTACGATAACATTGGGAGGTGTGCGTCCAAGGCAGGCAGTGGTGGCTTGTGCCCTCAAACTTGTACGTGTATGAGGCGCTTCTCATTGTATGCTTCCACGTAATTTACTATATTATCTGTCTAGGTTATGCTCGTGTAAATATTGGTTTCAGGACTCCTTTTTTTTTCGTACTTGGTTCTCCTTTCGAGAAAACAGTGTAAATGTCTGCCACCAATAATACTGTAAAAATGCAGTGTAGTGACATTAAAAAAATAGCAGTGATAATTTCGTATCATTACTTTTTTCCAAATGTTATGTACAGTTCCTCCTTGTGAATTCGTTCGTCAGCAACAAGCTCAACAATGATTTTGATTCATTTGATGTTTTTGAGTAGCTGCCCCTTGCGACTCGTCGTCGTCGGTCCGTGGCTTCCTAGCAGGCTCATTGTTTAGTACTACTTGCTCTGTAGTTGCCGTAGTACGTAGTACGTCAACTTCAGTAATATTGCTGTCAAGATTTCTAACATACGTTTCGCCACCCCCACTACTGGCCTTAATACCTTGTGAATCATCACTCACTCTCTTGGACTTGGCATAAACCAGCTAGTAAATCCAAAGCAATCGTCATTTCACTTTCGTTTTCGTTTCAAACGCCGCTATTACTGTAGTCGTCATTTATTTAAAGCGCCATAGGATATTTCGAGTTTGGGGAGCGTTACAGCGAAATTTCATTATAGCTGCATTTATTTTATGCTGTAAAAATGTCTGTGTAAGCGTATTTTGTATACTTTCACATTCTTTACAGCGAATAAAACAAATTAGTTATTATTACTATGCTTTAATTTCAAGTGCAAAAGTGTTAAATCCAAAGACAAGAGTGTTAATTTGAATTCCACTACGTTAAATTCAAGTACAAAAGTATTAAATCCAAGTACAAAAGTGTCAAATTGACGTGCAAAAGTGTTAAACCAAAGTTCAAAACCTGTATTTTATTCTATAACAATGCCGTGAATAACTTCAGAAAACATAGCATTCTTATTTTTATGTACCTCCTGTATGTTTTTAATGGTCATTACTAGTAAAATAAAAACGAACACTTGATGTACGTTACGAAATTACCATATTCACTATGTGATAACATTTCGTCACCGGATAATGGCGTGCGTTTGCGGTTTCCCTATCTCCGTAATTACGAAACTAGGCGGAAAATGCAGTAGAAATCTTCAAGTTAAAGACGCAGTCAAAACAAAGAAGGAATGTATGTGTGGGGTATAACGAAACTGGACAGCTTGTTTTGACAGGGCCCGTTGAATGCGGAAAATGAAAAAAAAAAACGTAGGCATAGGGCTTTTTGTAAACAACTATATGGTGTTTGCGTTCTCTCGCAAGGCCGGCAGGGCAGCTTATATTTTTTTTCGTAAACAGTTCAGATAGGCGGGTAGTTATCGTCAGTTGCGTGTAGTTTTGTTGTTATTGTTGGTTAGGTTAGGCAGGTACCAGCCTTTGTTTGGCGTTTCACTTGTAATGAACTGGTTGGGGTTTGGCGTTTCACTTTTGGTGCTTCACTGCGTGGCGGCGTCTGCCTCGAGCCTGTCTGCTGGCAAGATCGATGACGTCACGGCGCAACTCGTTAAGTATCAACTTTAACTCTTCTCCACGGCCATACTGTGCTTTTGTCCAAAAATTGGAAGAGGAAAACTTTACTCAGCAGGTAATTCTTAGTTTATTAAAAAAAAAAAAATCAGACGGAAGCCGGTATTCTTCCGGTGTTCCCGATTTAACCAAACTTCTAACAAACGAATTGACGTCTAAAGTTTTTTCGAGCAACAACTTCGCACCGAAACTTGGGTTTCTACTTACAGTTTTTCAGCGGAAATTTTTTTGGAAGTCCAAATTTCTTCTTACCAGGGGTGTAAAACAACGTCGGGCGCCAAAATGCAATATTGCGTCTTCATACCAGCACTTGACGTTACAATGATCCAGTCCACAACCGTCTGACGGGCCAAAATACGGTTTTACTACTATCCTAAAATACTTACCTGTATTTTATATGCTTTACAAGTTTTGGAAATGCCTTTCGTCCCAACCTTTAATTTAAACGTACTCCGGGCCCTTGCAATGGCGCTCCCTGGGGCGCATGACCACCGTCAGGCGGCGCCCCTTTCCCGCTACTCGTCACAGTTTGTTTGGGACGCGACGAGTAACGTCGCATCGTTTTTCGCTCAGCCGAATAGGCCTAAAAATGGCGGATTGTAATCGTTGTCCCTGCTTCGGGAAAGATGGCAGGCTATTCGAAAGAAGACTAGACCTGAAGGATTGCCGTATTTTCGGATATTGTGTAGAGTGTTGGAAGATCTAGAGTGCCAGTTGCCAAGAACTGGTGATTCTGGGATCGGCAGAATGGGACAAAGGAAGTTGGGCGCGAACGGCGCCCATTGGCGATGTTTATCGTCAAACGTAACCACGTTCGTCTATGTTTTAACGTCGCCGTGTGTCATTTTTTATAATAGTTTGCACGTTTGCTTGCCATTTTACGTGCTTTGTGAATTGTGGTGATGATAACTGCGGCGACGAGTCGTTGTTTGTAGTGTTTACACAGGCAAATTGAGTTTGGGACTGCATGGGACCCGGCGGTGTCCGCGTCCGGCAGTGTCCGTCGGTGTCCACGTCCGGCAGTGTCCGGTGGATCAAAGGTTTCATGCATGCAAACGCAGGCAGTCCGGGTTGCGAGGCCACGCTGCTGAATGGAATTATAGGTAACGAAAAGTACAGGTAATGTGACTGACGCTGCGTTTCCTAACCTAAGGAAACGACGGGTCGGATTTGGTAACACAGACACGGCCACGACCGTTATAGCTAGCCCGGGTCACACCCTAGGGTGGTTAGTCGGTCCTCTGGCGTAGATCTGTTGGTGCTGAACTCCTACCGCTACTCCCGTCATCGGGGGGGTGGATGGCAGTTCTCACCAGTTCCAGTCCCAGGGTCCACGACTCTTGCGGACATGGGCGGACTACTTGTCACTGGGACAGTCGGCAGACTCGACACCGAGTCGACAGTCTGCCGAACTACCACCAGTCCGGACTGCAGCTGTCCGGTCCGGGCTACCAGTCCGGGACTGCAGCTGTACGGTCCGGGCTACCAGTCCGGGACTGCAGCTGTACGGTCCGGACAGCCGGGACTGCGGCTGTCCGGTCCGGGACTGCGGCTGTCCGGTCCGGGACACGGGCTGTCCTTGGCGGGGGCTGCGGACAGCCAGTGGCATGCGAAGTTTTCGCAGGTCTACTTGACCGTGTGATGATAATGGTTATTTGAAAATCATTGTACTGAATGCGGTACGGTATATATTTCGGCAAGAATTAGAGAAAAATTAAAACGGAAATTTTTTGATTATAGGGACAACTGCAATTTTGCAGGTTGTACAAAATATTTTCACAGGAATTTATAGAAAAAGTTAATTTAAAAATTTCTTGATTATAGGTACTCCTACAATTTTGAAAGTTGCCCAAAATATTTTAACAAGAATTTATAGAAAAAGAGAAATGGTAAAGTTCTTGATTATAGGCACACCTACAATTCTGAATGTTGCAGGTTGTGCCAGTTGCCCAAAATATTTTAACAAGAATTTATAGAAACAGAGAAATGGTACAATTCTTGATTATAGGAACACCTACAATTTTGAATGTTGCAGGTTGTGAGTTGCCCAAAATATTTATTTTTCACCAGAAAAAGTGAAATAAAAAAAAAAAAAAAAAAAAA
>JAHWFP010212816.1:16639-41714 GCA_023313725.1 Lithobius niger | reverse complement strand
AAGGGATTAGCTTGGCGAAAGAGCTTGGCGTTTGATATCACGACTTCACACGGCCGAAAAGCTTGGTGGGAATCCTTAACTAGTTTTGTTTTGCGGTAGATATCAGATATTTTTGGTCCAAATTGATGAAATCCATTTTTTTGCCCTTAGCAATTATGATTACGAGCAATTATGAGTTTGCTGGTTCATTTCTTTTATTTTTTTTGTTAGCTTTCGTTAGATTTTGAAGACAGCAGTCACATTTTTTCATATATTAAAGTCTTTTTTATTAGTACCTAAGTGCCTCTCGGATTTCTTTAATGTTCACTTTTGCATTGTTGCATAATAACAATGTTTAAAACAATATAAAACCATCAATTTGGTCGTTTGGAGCTCCCTAACCCCTGAACCACTTGACCAATTAGAAAGGTCCATATGAAAAGGGCACATCTACAGAGTAATATCTTTAAAATGAGCTAATAACCAGTTTTTTTCACCGCATGCAAGAATTTATTTTCGTGATACAAAAAAAACGTTAGCCAGTAGCCAGTAATTAGGTAAATTTCAACGTTATTCACATAGGTTTTTCAACAAGAAAACGTTCAGCTGTGTCACTAACAGTGACTTTTATGTTGTCAGACGACCAAAGTCTCCTGATCCAACAAGTTTCAGCCTTTTCTGTCGCTTAGTTATTTATCCTCAGATGGCTGAAAACAACCAAACTACCTTTGCTGTAAAGACACAACGTGTCTAGTGGTCGCCATTGCTCATATATACATATTATGTGGATGTTATCGTTTTATTTTGGCGGGAGACACACTAATGTCTGTATCTACCCCAAAACAAAACTCGTTAAGGATTCCCGGCAATCTTTTCAGCTGTGTGAAGTCGTGATATTAAACGCAAAGTTCTTTCGCCAAGCTAATCCCACCGAATTATTTTCGTGATACAGAAAAAAGCGTTACTAGTAAGTAGTAGTAATTAAGCAAATATCAACGATATTCACGTCGTTTTTTCAACAAGAAAACGGTAAGCTGTATCATTAATAATGACTTAATGTTGTGAGGCGACCAAAATCTCCCGATCCAACAAGTTTCAGCCTTTTCTGTCGCATTGTTATTTATCCTCAGATGGCTGAAAACAGCCAAAGTACCTTCGATGTGAAGAGACGACGTGTCCAGTGGTCGCCATGCTACAATAAATAAACATAAATATATATATATATATATATATCTTATCTGGATGTTATCGTTTTATCTTGGCGGGCCACACACTAGCGTGTGTCTTGATTACCCAGTTTCCGAGAACCGAAATTAACAATGTCGAAGCCCCGCAGTGGCCGAGCCATTGTTGAGCTCAAGTAGGAGGAAAGCGGGTAATAACCTATCTATCGCCCAGTCGCGTAACAATTGAAAAGCGCATTCACTGTCATTGTTATTGCAACATCGTCCTTGTTCGCTGAGGGGAAAATCGGCATTAGGATTAGTTTTTTGCGCCAACATTGTTGCACGCACAGTCGCATTGTCAAGCTTTCTGAGCAAAATAACGTCAGCACGATTCGTTCTTTGTTTGCAGTGCTGGCGCTTTGTCTGCGGCCTTGCTGTGCTGGGAACTCCTGTTCTCGTCCGATCACCGATGTTACGCAGCGTGGGGCCCGGTTGATACTCCGGTTGGTGACCGCCTGAAATTCCGGGTGCACATATGGCTCTCGGGCTTTCGGGCAGATGACGAAGAGTGGTTAACGCTCGTTAAAACCCTTTACCCTTTGTTGAGCTCAGTACTCCAGCCCTAGGATGTAAATCCCAGTACTCCTGGCCTGGGATGAAGGTATCAAGCTTGTTGCATTGTTACAAGCATTGTTGTACAGTACTGATATCGTCTAAAATGGGTGATAAAATACTATTCCTAAGCCAGAGGCAAAGAAAAATAGTGATATGTAAAGATAAAGAGGAAAAGCTTGACTAATGGGAAAACTGGGAATGAGTGCAAATATGGTGGAGGCGTGCAAGACGGCTGGACATAATCAGTCAGGTTTCACGTTGACTAAACAGTACTGCAACACGGCAGTATCTGAAACCTTGCGGGAAAGTTTAATTGTGTTCCTTTGCTGTTTTTACTTGGGTTCGTTAAACCTTACCTTAAGTATTAAACGAGTTCGTTTTTGTTTCTAATAACGTACAGTTTCATAAAAAATTAGAAACCAAACACTTCACTGCGTAAAACTCGTTCCTTGCCCAGTGAAATTCGAGCCATCATAACTATAATCTAACCTATAATAACAATAACACACAAATCAAATTTTTTTAAATCATACCAGTTTCTCGCTCTGTTCTCCTCACCCCCACGTCAATTTCGGTGAAACACGCCAGCCAATTACCACTTTTTACGTGCATTTAATGAAAAAAAAAACAATATTATTACTTTATAATAATGTGGAAAGTTTTTGTGAGGGGATATATTCGGGAGGGAAGGGGGAATAATGTCTAGGCGAAGTTGGTACTGTCTGTTATCCTTTTTAAGGTGGAGAGACATGTCGAGGTGGGATATTCAGAATTTATATGAAGGGGTTAAAAAAGGTTGAATACTAGGAGTTCAAAAAGTTCAAAAAGTTCAAATAGATACACACATTCGTACAGACAGATAGTCAACAACACAGGGTAAGAAGGGCCACAGCTTTCTTTCCACAACTTTCTGTGTACACACGTCACTTAAAGGAATCACAGATACGTGACTTACAAGTAAGGTTTCCAGACACAGATTGGGCCATCCATCGTTTCCGAAGATTCAACCACTTTCTTTATGGGAGTAGACTGCATGGACCCAACCATCAGCAAAAGCACCACAATCGTTGCAAAGAAAATCATATTCTTCGTCTTCTTAATGTCGCTCAATTCAGGATGTGGAGATATAGAAACTGGAAACAAACAAAAACACGTTCCATACATAAATAGGAATATCAGTTGCATCACTACAATAGGTGGAGAAAAGTGAACGTGCCCTGCCCCTAAAAATGTCAGGTGTCCAGTTGACTGTAGATTACTATTATTCGTACTTGACATATTTAATCCCTTAACCCTCTCCCCCACCCAACAATGACTGAAAATCTACCCTCCACTCCAATCTACTTAAAATGTTTCTACCAACCCTAAAGGACATCCTTAAATGTGGAATCAATGGCATTACGGCCAATGTACGTCTGAGGTAACGTACGTTGCAAAGCAAAACAAAAGTTAATTCGGTGCGGTGTTTGCCTATATCCCAGTTAATGTGTGAGCACATTACAGAGTCATTTCTTATTTTTTACATTTATCTTATCTATATATATAATATATCTTATCTATATATATAATACGCTTAGATTGGGCAAGCAAATTAATCATTATTATGCACTACAATGAAAGATGGTATATAATGTAAGAGGGCGAGCGAGCGACAATGTCAAACAAACGGATGTGGCTTGTAACAATCGACATATTGCTTTAATAATGGTAGCTCTTTTAGCCCACTTGAGAGTTTCAAAGTTGATTGAGTAACAATCACTGCATGCACGACCATTGTTGGGTTCATTGAGCTTGGTATCAGAACGGAGAAACGGGCAAGTGAGCGTCCTCCACTGAAAAAAAAATTAACTTCCATAACAAAACAAATCAGCAGGGATTCAAAGGGAGGGGAAGCAGGGATGAGGATATTCAGACCACACAATAGGGGAATCCGGGTCCGGGGGAGAGGTGGGGGGGGGGGGTGTAGGCGGTGCGGTGCGGGACGGGAAATGGGTTACCAGGGCGGGGGAATAGGGGAAATCCGACCACACTATGGCAGAATGTAAGTGGGTAGGCCGCAGGGGAGTCCGGAGAAGGAAGCACGGGGCAGTCGGCTCCCTTTTTATTCCATACTGCTCACTACAGTATTTCGCTCAGGTATGCGGGAACTGGCGGGGGCACAGCAAAACTAGCGGGGGGACAGCTAGTTATTCTTATTTATCTTTTTGCCATCACCCTCTGTATATAAATTTTTAGTAACTGGATGGCCGTGGATGCCCAAATATCTGTTGTGCCCTGATTTGAGTGCCAACATTTAAATTCAGGGTCAAATTCCCAACTAAACAAAAAATGCGAGTCGAATCCAGATTAGTTTGGTTGCCCTAGCTCATGCCATGTTCGCTAAGCTGACAGTTTCGTGCTAAGGCACACGCCCGCTGTTGTGCCACCTATACATACGTAAATCTGCATAATTTTTACACAAAAGACGTTAGCAGGTGTCTAAACTTCTCTTGAAACTTAGTGGTTACCGCATGCCTACGTTTGTTGTTTACGGGCGGTGCATTTGAATATCATATCTAAAACCAAAACTGGTAAAAGGGACCGCCAAGTTCCGAATGGTTTCGAATTGAGATAAAATGGAGACCATAGACCCGCCTGACAAAACTTAACTTGTGTGGGAATGTCAGCTAAATGGCTTTCAATGCGAAATTACGTAGCAAATTTGTTCTAGTTACTAGTTTCTACTTCGAGTCCGCTCATCCCCATGTTAATTTCCATAGGGTGATAATTCACCGATACTGAGATAACGGAAAGGCCTCCAGCTACGAAATTTAACGAATGGCTGCAGTATGATACGAACTGCATACCTTTTCTAGTTTACAGCCTGGGGTGAAACAGGAATGGCGTGGCAGGGCGTGTAAGTACGAAAGTATTGTTATAACCTTGTAAGTATTGTCGGCATGGTCTCTGATTGGGCGGCCTAAGTTCGGACAATGACACCGTTTATATTGTTGTGCGTATCTAGACTCACACTAGTGTGTCGCCACAAAACCAAACAACTTTGCCAAAGAAATTATGTCTTTATCTAATTCACGAAAAACAAAGTGTCAAAATAAAGCCAAAAACTGGTAATGTGGCCCCCGAAGTTGATAATGGCTCGGCCTCACAAGGACTGATATGAACTAAATAAAAAATAAATAAAAACAAATTAACACAAAACCAAAAACAGAGAAAATGGCGATTAAGTTGAGAATGGTAGGCCTGTCAAAGGAGTGAAATGAAATTAAAATATTAGAAAAGGTACCACTGAAGCTATTGTTGACGTGCCACATTATTACACATCTGCAGGCTAGTTGAGTCTAATACACAATTAAAAAAAAGAAGTGATATCACATCAAAAACCAAAACTGGTAAAAGGGACTCCAAGTTCCGAATGGTTCAGCCCTTCAAAGGCGTGATATTAACACACCAAAACATTCGCTAAGTTAATCGCACCGAATAATATTTTGGACGTTAAGTGAAAACTTCCACGCGTTGAAATGTTGCTCACATTGCGTCCGAGCTCCTATAGAAGAGAAGTGAACGGAAGTAAAGCCAAATGAAGTGGGTTCACCTCACATTTTAATGTGAGAGTGCCTGCTTAAAAGGTGACGTAAAACTTTTGTACTATATTTATGAAAATATAAACCATATTAATAGAACACCAAACTTTAAAAAAAATGGTAGATAAACTCGACAAGTGATAAACAAACCCAAAAATATTATTGACTAAAAGAGAATTTTGTAAACAAGAAATAGTACGTATAAAGACGACGCATCAAATTGCTGCAAACTCTTTGCCTGAGAACGCAGGAAACAGAAAAGGAAAGGGGTGGCCAATGCCAACTGAGGAGCGTATGCTGTACAGAAGGTGTTGTTGGTAAAGTTAAGGTGGACAAAACTGGAGGGAAAAATTTATCTTAGTGCCTGTCTGCACTTGGCTTTAATTGTTACATTCATTTTTTTATCACACATTTTAACTACGACTTGCTTCTTAAGCCTGTAGTTAGTGCTTTTTCTCAACATACCACATCTCTAATTCCCAATTTTCGCTGTCATCAGACCCCTGCACTCTACAACAGTGATAATGTGTGTGTTGCCATGTCCAGCTCTGGTACCAACCAGCATCTGGGAGCGGTAGATCACGTTGATGATTTTGGCTCAGCGTCCAGACTCTGATAAGAACACTTGCCAGGGCTCGAAGCATCATTAAAAATTTCTAGCTACAAAAGACAAGCAGGAAACTTAAAAAAAAGTTATGTGTCAAGGAACGTTTGGCTTTAGGTTATTAGGTTACTGATGATGGCGTAAAAAGGAACCGTGCTAAAGTAC
This sequence comes from Lithobius niger, assembly GCA_023313725.1. Taxonomy (NCBI): domain Eukaryota; kingdom Metazoa; phylum Arthropoda; class Chilopoda; order Lithobiomorpha; family Lithobiidae; genus Lithobius; species Lithobius niger. Next base: position 35,604 of record JAHWFP010212816.1, on the reverse strand, counting down.
TGACTGTTCCAGCTTGGTAGACCTTAAAGTGCATGAAGATGTACATCAGTTTTTAGACCTTAGTGGATGGTTTCGTCATTTTGTCAACAGATGCAGTGAGCATTGTTTAGCACTTACGAACCAGTTGATAAACAACCGGCAAGACTTGGTAGGAGCCATGAGGACGAGGGGTTCAATAACATCAACGTGCTCTGTTGAGCAAATTTCAAAAGAGCAAATTTATTCTTCATCAAATTCTCATCGAACTTCTTTTCGTAGTTACAACCTGCAAACTGATTTTCAAATACAATAAAAGCGTTTGCCCATTTTCGGTGAAGAATTTTTTAATCGTAAAAAAATGTCAATACCACTTAGCCCAGTTCAAGAACGAAAGCCAGTAAGATGATTGAATTCAGGGTTTATATTTTCAAGGGCCAAGTGGTTTTTCAACGTTTTATTTCAAGGGCCACGTAGGGCATGTTGGAACCACTGCCACCATCTCCTAAAGGAGATGGTGGCAGTGGTTCCAAGATGCTCTAGGGTAGGTTGAAGCAGAGTGGCATATGTCTAGAGGAGTTGTCACTGGTTAGGGGACTAGCTCCCAGAGTGAGGCTGAGGAGTGCTGCAGGTCCTTTAATATGTAGAGCTGTAGCCATCAGCACCTGCCCCAAGGGGTGCAAGGCACTTCCTGTAGCATATCCAGGTATCCCATCTCTGCCATCTCTAGTAGCAGCCACCTCTAGTGGCAGGTAAAGCCTGAGCCACCTTGACCACTGCTGTCCAAGGGTGAGACAATACATAAGAGTACATGGTATGACTGACATACATTGTCATGAATACAGAATTTACACAGTACATAATATGGAGCCATAGCCTCAAAGGAGTGAGGCCCACTAAGGCCCTAGCTTAGGAAATAAGGCTAAACATGGAAGGCAGCAGAAACTGTCGTTGCAGATGGGCGGCCCCCCCCCCCCCGGGAAAAAGCGCCCTCGCATCTGGAACAGCGTCAACTACGGGCTTAAGAAGACTCTCGAAGTTGGCGTTAATACAAAACGGTACTTGAAATCATTTGATGTCCGACACTTTGCTTTTTTTTACCAACAGCCAGCAACCTGGAGTAATTCGGAGGGCAAAGTGACAACCGATCTTCTAATTGTTTTTGACAAGAAGTAGATCTTTGTGCTTTACAGTATTAACGGCTTCACGAATAAGCAAGGGGAAGACCGTTTCTCTATCTTCATATTTTAAATAAGTCGAAGCTTTTGAGGTGTCTCAGCACCTTGATCCTCATCAGATCCGTCTTTGTCCCCCATAACAGTTGCTTCAGCTCTTTTCTTCCAGGGTTTCAACTCTAATACGACGGACTTTGAAACCATTAACAATAATGGCATATAATCAGGAATTTGACGTCAGAAAAATTCAGCTCGCTCCCGTACATAGTTTGACACCCTGTTTATATGGTGATCGGCAGGATGTGTAGCTTCCAGCACACACCACAAGAAACAAAATAAATACAGATACAAACCTATTTACGTGGCATGGCAAATAAGCGTCCCTCCAGTGACGATTGGAAAGTGTATGTTTATACACGGTGTTTCAGAATAAAACTGATACAATTCCAGGGTGTATTAAGGAGGTAAAGACAAGTAAAAAGAAGTCCTATACAACTCCTGTTCAAAAATGCTTGGTTACCGAGAAATCGCCTATTACACCCAAATTATTTTATGATAGAGTATTTAAGTCATTAGTGGTAGCCTGTGTCCAACTGCCTGCAAGACGCCCTCCTTACTGTGGTAGCCTCGTGCAGTAAGGCTAAATTCATTAGCTCCACAAATTCGGATGCCGCAAGGTGCACCATCCTGTGGGAAAACTTGGCGATAATCGAATTACGTTCGGAACTGCAATATCGTCTAATCTTGCCAAGATCGGGGTAGCTTCCCAGATCTTAGTATAATGACCCGTTTCGCAGGGATACGGACCTGGCTTATTTTCAAAGCCGCTCAATACCCAGCAGCTCTTAACATTTCCTTAATGAAAAAATACGTTAGAAATAATGTTATCTTTTAACTGGTTAAACGGGACGGAAAGCCAATGGGCTCGAAATTGGTTAAATAAATACGGATGTAAACCTATTTACGTTGCCTTTTGGACTTATATGGCAGAGTGCGTGAGCGGGAAATCGAACGCTCGGGGGAATCGAGCGGGGAATCGAACATCAGTATGGCTCAGTGGTAGGACCTCGGCCATTGATTTCAAAGGTCGCGGGTTCGATTCCACCCTCAGGCAGTCTGACATGTAAGCCAAACAGGGAACGTGAATGGGTTTGCATCCGTAATTATTTATTCTTTTAATAGAACGCAAAAGAAGGCAGCAGAAGTTATTATTCCTAAGAAAACCTGTTTTGTTTTCCTGAAACTGGGCAGCCCAAGTACGTTCAGTGTTCCCGACTTTCTAAAATAAAGCCTTCGTTAAACCAGCTATAAGCCGTAAGGGGGAATTAAATAGCCTATTCCGACTGATGATCTTGGAAGGTTGTAAGGGGGGGGGGCCCAACCGTAGTCAACTGGCCCATTGGCTTTATGGCTTACGTAGGGCATTGCATGTGCCAAATTATAACCGTAGTTGCAGAGTACGTACGGTAATTTTAAAAAAGCATTTGAGAATGATGGTTAACATTATCAAACGGCATGCCTTCCTAATGATATTGTATTTCAGTGTCTTAAAATGTTTTAGCTTTTACAACGCTCGTTAAACACCGCCCCTACTCCCTTCCCGGGCCAAGTTAGAATAGCCGTAAAGTGGACTGCAAAATAAATTATTAAATAAAATAAACATGTACAGAAGAAAGGAGAGGAGAGATGGACGTCCCTGGTCAATGGCACGGAACGTGGGGTGGGGAGGGAGTGCTTGGAAACCAGCCTCTCCTCCCCCCTCCCCCCCCCCCCCAAAAAAAAACCAAAAATGTCTAATAATGTTCAATAATTAATTCTTTGAGAATATGTGAAAAAGTACACTGTAGAAACCGGATACGGCAGTTATGTTCCGTAAAACGCTTCAGCTTTCTCGACGGCACTGCTGGGGGAACTAGCAGCACTCCCCCAGACCATTTATCTGACTTTGTTCGGCCTCCTGCAAATATTTTTCCTGGCTGTGGTTGTGGGGCCACTGCCTTGAATCATTCAAGAAAAAAAAAACCTTTTGTTGACATTTCGCCCGAAAATTAGGAGATCAGATCCCTCAAACCAGTTCTCAACCTCTGCCATACAATGGTTCCGTTCAATTTAAAACGAAACCATATTTCACAAAGCAGGAAGTCTACATCCGTAACTAACCACCATTATGCCACCCCCTCCCCCTCCCCCTCCCCCAACAAAATAGTAACAACATAAAAGGACAAATAGCATATCTGCATAGCACATAGTACCCTACCACTACAAAACTACTCAACTGATTTACGCAACTCTTGGGGAAAAACGTTTCTAAAAAAAAAAGTGGCCCCTGGTCACCAACTTTCCGACTGGCCTCTACACCCACCGGTCTGCCTCTGGCTGCTGTGATATAATATTACAGTGTTCACACTTGACATTTCGTGCACTTGCAACTACGAAAACATTTATCAAAAGTAGTGATATGTTTTCTTGTAGCTTTGAGCAACATTTATTGCGTGTAGAAATTAAGTTATTTTAAAATTTATTTAAGAATTCTCTTAGCAAGAGTTCGACGTAGTTGAAGTTTCGAACGCCATTCGCTCAGGTGCATCAAGAATTTTTGCCACAGGTTGGTGCGCCATGCTGCATCTAAGTTTGTGGCGCTAATGAATTTGGTCTTACACACGCAAGATGGTATATGAGACCACAATAAAGCGTACACCTTGCAGGCGTGCAGGCACAGGCTCCAATTAAGCCATGACTTAAATAATCGATCATAAAATATTGGGGTATAACAGGGCGATATCTCGGTAACCAAGCATTTTTGGAAAGGTGTTGTATAAAGCAGTGACACGACGTAGTATTATTGTATATAACTCTATGCTGGAGCTTTAATGGGTAAGCTGCAAGGGGCACTGCAGAGAGAAACAGAAGGGCGTCATACTGAAGCCGATGCTGTGAAGAGTGATTTCTTAGACCTAAAACGCGTCATTTTTGTTGTTGGAGAAAACAACGTTATTTTAAGCCTAAGAAATCCGCTCTTCCGTTGTTTTTCCCTCCATTTTTATGTAGTGCACCTTGTAGTTATGCCCTCCAAAACCCATACTGCTGCCAATCTGGTGCCAATATGGCGGCAAGTGTCACTGCTCTATAAGACTCTTTGACTTGTATTTACCTTCTTAGTATTCCCTAGAAGTTTGTCGGTTTCATTCTATGGACGTTTCCTTTAACGTAAATATAGGTTTGCATCTGTATTTCTCTGACGTCTGACTCTTGTTGAGCGCCGGCTTTCCGTCCTGCTTAATCCACAAGAATCTCTTATGATATCGGATCGTATCTGATGTTGACATTGGCTTTATTTTTTCGATGACATTTGGCAGGGGAACGATAGAACTCCTTACAGGGTGAGGTTCCCTGTAATGAAGATAGCGCGGTTCTGGTTGGGGAAACCATTCCTTACACGTTGCACACTTGACTCCTGTCTTAAAGAGCTTGTTGACGTTTTCAATCAACAAAACTTGTTGTCGAATCACAACCAAGCGAATATGATGCTGCCATTCAACAACGTGTGGCCTCAAGTAAAATAACTTGCACTGTGGTTTTTTACGATCATTGGTTTTGTACATTGTTAACGACCAAGTCGGGTTTTCATGCTCAAAATTCTCCGGTTTAGCTACCCCATTTCGCACCTAACTCTCCCCCAATATGGTTTGAAATGTGTCTTTCCTTTCACGATATTTAACCTTTCTATCAGGTACAGAGCATCCAGAATTGCATACTCCATTGAGTCGGTGTCATAAACTTTAAAGTGGCACTATCACCGATTGAAAGTAGGCAGAATCTGGCAACATCTAGCGCTATCCAGTACTATCTAGCACATGCTTGCATCAAGCGAAGGGATGCGCAATGTCATTTTTTTTTCGAAACAAACAAACCACGAGCCTTCATAATTACTGAGTGAAAATTTGGTACGTCCTCGTGCACCTGGGAGCAACTATAGAGGTTAACAATATCACTGCCGCTAGATGGCGCCAGGATTTTTGCGAACGGTTTTCAAACAGTGATAGCGTCTCTTTAACATCCAATACGGCTTTCGTCAACTTGAATTGTTTACAATTTTGCCCAATTGTTTACAAAACACGAAGTTTGTGATTCACCGTCTTCTTTTTCCCCGTCCAAAGCTTCGCCTGCAAACCCTCTCCTCTCACTATAAACTAAGTTCCAGTCTCGCCATGGTTATTTCTTAGAATGCAAGGCATTGAATTTCATCCATTATTTGGCCTTCTTTTTTAGTTATTGAGTCGCGCTGTCTCTTACTTGCCGGTTTAACTACTTCACTCGTCTCTAGTAAAATTGTGTCCGAATCTAAATATACCACATATGGCTTACCAGTACTAGTTTCCAACTGAACGTCATAATGTGCTGTCATTTTAACGACACTTTTACAGGCTTCATCGTCTTCAATACTTAGTACAACCATGGTACAACCCAGCACTCAAACCCGGCTTAATTCCCTTTAGGTGGTCTTGAAATCTCTCACTGCATCTGCATATTTAGGAGTACTAACATCCTACGTGCATGCCTGTCCGTTGAAACCACTTTGAGTTTATTAAATAAAAAAGCCTTGCATCCAACACATCCTCAATTTCACAGCCAAGTTCTGTCTCCTTCCTCAATCAATAATGCTTCGTAATGCTGATTTAATTTAAAGTTGGTCAGCTTACCTTCTGCTTGTTTCCCGTTAAAAACGCTTGCAATTTTCGTGTGTCTTCGATTGATTAAGGCATGTTGTCCCAATCTGTCAAATGAAGAGAATATTTGACACAAATAAATGTGGATGTATCTTTATATAAATAAAAAAGTTTCCTTCATTCAATGTTGTTGGTCTTCCATGGTCCTACACGATCACATGCAGGATTCTATACGATCCTTAACGTCCTTTACGGTCCTTAACACGGTCCTACATATTCACACATAGTTAAGGACAGGAAAGCCAAAGGCTCAACAAGAGTTAAATAAATACAGATGCAAATCTATTTACGTTGCCTTTTAGACTTATATGTTACACTGCCAGAGCGGGGTTGAACCCACGACCTTTAAACCAAACGGCGAGGTCCTACCGCTGAGCCATACTGACACGGCCAAAAGGATACGTCTATAGGCAGCATTTAACACGTGTATATATACATATAAACACAAGTACACTGTTCATTCGCCTGGCAGTCTGACATATACGTCCAAAAGGCAACGTAAATAGGTTTGCCTCTGTATTTATTTCACACACATGCTTCCACACGGTCACTGCGAAATAATCCATGAATTTACGGCCAAGGTTGTAGCAATCGCCAACAGCAGTCACATGTGGTACTCTGCCTACGCATCACCTTTACGTGAAGTAAAACATGTAACTCAAACAACTGAACAGTTATTTATTTATTTATTTTTCATGACTCGTCCCATGCAGAACGCCATGGTACAGACAGAATTCAGTAAGATTGCAGAGTTTGTCGTAATACACCATTAAGAAGTTTGTTAAAAGTCCATATTTTTACACGGTTTGAAGACCCATTAAAGACCGTTGTGAAGACCCGTTAAGAAGATCATTAACAAGACCGTTTATACACACATCATGGAAGCCAGTAGCATTTAAAAAATATATTTTGCTAACTTGCTATTCATGTCATCTAATTTCCAAAATATTTTAGTCTTCACCGAATTACTTGTTAAGGGTTCCAGCTAGAAGCTTTAAAAGTTACACCATCGAAAATCTCGTTTCGAGCCGGTTAAAATGATATATTGGAATGTCAAAAACGATCAAAATTTGACGAACCAGTTGGGTCAAGATTCAGTTAACAACAATTTTTTGCTGCTATGATTTAAGGCACCCCATATACGTGCTGTAAAACTAAACAATTAGCTTCATTGCTGCATTTTTATGCCATTACGAAATAACAAACCGACCAACGTCTATAGCTAATAATTAATAATAGCATGTATTAATTTATATATCAGCCATTAACAACCCGATATGTCGGTTTTAAAAGTAGCAACATTTTAAAACTCGAATCACAAATGCAAATCACCTACCTGTCTCTTTTCGTGTGTCGCAGAGCAGGGGCTGAAATTGTCTCTGCGCACTGCTGATCCTTGCTTATCACGTGATTATATAAACAATCTAGATTATTGATGACATCACTACATCGATGATGCCACGTAAGGATTTCCTCATTAGGCAAGCAACTGATGCCACGCCCCCTGCTTCAAAACGGACACACAATACATCCAACTTAAATTCTATTCCACTACCAACTCAATAAACAGAATAACTACTACTATAACGATAGGAGAGCTATGCAAAACAGTTTGGAGGTATATATTAATATTAACTCGGAAACAGGCTGTGGGTCTATTGGGAGCAGAGCGAATAGAAATCTGCATCATTAAAAACGTATGATCTGCATGTGAGTTTGTGTGTTTGTGCCTCTGCTCCTCTTGAACCAAGGCACCTACACAAAATGGGAGTATAGGACCAAATGAAAGATAGTTAAAGGCGGGCTACCACCAAATTAGCATTGCAGCATCTAGCCCTATCGAGTTCTCACTCGCAGCAAGCAAAGGAATGCACGAAGCAAAACTTTTAAACGCAACAAACAAGCCACGTGACTCCTTAATTATTGAGTAAAAATTTGGAACGCTGTCGTGCGTACCTGGAAACCAGCTGTAAAGATTAACGATATTAGTGTCACTAGATGGCGCCAGGAGATTTTCTTTATATTTTTCAGTGGCGAAGTATAGTGACATTAGTGTCGTTAACCTTTATAGCTGTCTCCCAGGTGCACGACGACGTAGGAAATTTTTACTCAATAGAGCAGTGACACGACGTAGTATTGTTGTATATAACTCTATGCTGGAGCCTTAATGGGTTAGATGCAAGGGGCACTGCAGAGAGAAACAGAAGGGCGTCATACTGAAGCCGATGCTGTGAAGAGTGATTTCTTAGACCTAAAACGCGCGATTTTTGTTGTTGGAGAAAACAGCGTTATTTTAAGCCTAAGAAATCCGCTCTTCCGTTGTTTTTCCCTTCATTTTTATGGAGTGCACCTTGTAGTTATGCCCTCCAAAACCCATACTGGTGCCAATCTGGTGCCAATATGGCGACAAATGTCACTGCTGTATAATTCAGATGGAACGTGGCTTGTTTTGTGGTGTTAAAATATATTTCTATGTGCATTCCTGTTGCGAGCAAGAGGTAGAGAGAACTGGCTAGTGCTCGATGGCGCTTGATGCTCCAAAATTTCATTTGGTGGCAACCAGCCTTTAAATTGTGCATCGGTTAGGCCTATTTTCATCGCTGTAATTTGATATTATAACTCTCAAATACGCGAAAAAACCGGCAAAAATAACGTCAAAGTTTTCATTAACCCTCTTCATGTTTGTTCATGACTTCGTAGTTTGTTCATGCACGCCGCACGGGTTAAAATTCGTGACAAACAAACCCTTTGAAAGCTGTTAGTTACGTACTGAGATGATCTGGAAACAGATGCACGCAAAAATAACCTATGAGGACGACGCGTTTTACATCATACCACAGCTAGATCTTAAAATTGTTTTTGTATCAACTAACTTGATACATGGAAAATCAAACCCATAGACTTGGTCTTAAAACGATGTCAAACTTTCGTGTTTCTGAAGCATGGAGGTGCCTGGATTGAGCGAGCAAAGCGAGCGATTTCCACGTAAGCTAAACTTTTTCAATGAGTGCTTAGCTTTGCGCGCTCAATCTTTCACCTCTCACTTTCGTATGGGATACTTCTGAAGGAGAAGACGTACAACGCGTAAACAAACTAGTGGTGTGTTTTGAATGATGCATACGTGCTGAGGAATGTGATGAACGAACTGTGAACAACAATTGCAATTAGTTTGCGTCGAAATACTCAGCACATCTATTTTGTGATGCTATTGGAATCAAAGAGATTGCATAAAGCATGGATCGAAGCTAATGGAGCGAGCGAAGCGAACGATGTGGCCAATTTATTTTAAATTTATATTTAGTCTTATTTTAATGACTTTGCAATTCGTGCTAAGGTTTCTTAAAAATTCGGGTGCATACTCAGTCGGCGACGTTAGAGATTTTTGCCTTTTGGTGTGTAGCTCTTGGATGGTCTTTTTTATTTATTTTTTTTAATTTCCGGAAGGCCTAAGCTTCGTTTTGTATAGATTTTAAGATCTGGTCGTTTCTCCCACATTTAGTAGACTTCTTTATTTCGTTATTTGGATCCTCTTTCCGCCATGGCCGCTGTCTAAAAGTAAAATGCCACATTAGCCGCGGTGGTTAAGCTGGATAAGAGCGTGCCAACGCCAATAATGCTTCCATTGTTTATATTTATTCCAGGTATCTTTTATAGATTTAAAATATTAATAATAAAGCATTTAACTGCAAGCAAGACAATCATAAGTAAGATAGTACTTCACAATAATCAAAAGATTCAAAAGATCAGCAGCTCCCAATGCCGCCTCCGACGAAAAAGTTAAGGTGCACACCTCTGGTACTGTGAAATCGAATTTTTTATACAATATAATAATTATTATCTAACATCATAACTTGCTAGTGGGGAACAAAGCTGGACAAATACCTCTGCGGCATTGTTGCAATAATGTTAGCGCATTGTTGGCGAACCATCGTCGAACATATTTGTGTAATAACGATTTGCATTGTTAGTAATCGAGACATTGTTGTGATAGTATAACGAGCCATTCTTGGCCGGGTTCATGGCTCGCATCGACGAAAAGTGACGAAAAATGTAGTTTTTAAGGAAATATTGACCAAGTAAATTCACTCGGTGCGTTAAGCACTTCAATGGCATCACCTCTGATATGGTGCACACACTTGAGAAGGCCGATTGAGGTTGCTTAGCTTTGCTCACAGTTCTCATTCCGTTCACGTTTGCTCTTCGTGTTTGTAATTTTCGTTGGCCTCTGTTCTGACAAATGCAAACAACAAAAAATGTTGCCGCCGCGGATATTTGCGTTGCGCTAAACGTGGTGGCAAGGAGGGGTTGGAGTTGGCGGACAGCTTGCGTAACAGAGAAGAGACTGACGCAACGTGGCTAGGCCAGTATTTTGTTTGTTTTTTGGGGTGGGGAAGGGTTTGCTTTCCTCCTGCTGTAACCTGGTGGCGAAGAGATCGTACTGTAATGTGGTGGTGAAACGTTTTACGCGTAGTGACTCTTAATTATAATTAATTCGTCATAGTTATTTCCCCGGCCGCTGTTGGATTATTAAGACCCAAGATTGTTGGGGGAGGGGGAGATAGCGAAGGACAGAGGCGGCCAGTAAGGAGAAGAGGATCTGTGTGTGGGGGAAAGCAGGAGTAGAATGGACTAGCGTAACCTAACGCTGGCAGAATAAACCAAGATCGGGGAGGGAGAGAGAGAGGTGGGGGGAAGCTGGTTGCCGATATGGTTAAAAAAGGATTGATACGTGACTTCGTAGGGGAAGAGACGAGCCTTGGTCGTACTGCTTAGTTATTAAGGCCAGTAGTTTTCGGACTTTTGTGCCCACACACACGCTTCTACCCGAAATTTGTTCGTGCTTTCCACTAGTACAATCTATTAATTAATATTTTGCAACTCTTTGTCTGACAACGGTAAACATTTGGATGAAACTAGTACCTGCTTTCAACGATTTACCACCGGAGGGTGCTGTCGTCAAGTAACAGAAAGCGCAAAGCATCACGGGGAGCGAAACTATTTAGCGTCACTAAAACAAATTGATCACGACAAGAATACAAAATTAATCGCTTAAAAATTATCATATTAGATTGCGACGTTTAAATAATTTGAAGATAGATCAGAACTGGCCAATCAAGTTTTACTTTTTTCAATCCGACATATTATTTTAAAACGGGGTTGCAGTTACGAGTGGTGCTAAGTATAACTCATGGATTTGTGTTGCAAGAAGCTTTGCTGAGCGTCCGCTTAGGCTGAAGCTTCTTCCGTGGTCACGTTTTTTGTAACGAACCGAATACACGGTTGAATCGAACACAGACTAAGTTCTTCAACTTCGGATGTTTCCCATGCACGAGTATTTCGTCAACTTCCGAAGGTATTGTCGCTGCTGCCATGGTTTTTATCATGGTAATGATGCCGCCATTTTTTATTTCAAGTTTCACATAGAGGTGGAAGGCCTACGGATGGGTGCTCAGCTGCTAATACCGAGCCAAACTAAGAGGAAAGAAAAGATAATATTATAAACAATAACAGACTACGATGACAAATACTGACGCTTTAGGAATCTGTTGAGATTCTCCTGTTTAAGCATACGGCAAAATCCCTGCACTGTTGGCTGGTCTGCAGTAGTTGCCTTAAGGGCATTCCAAACATTTACGACTCTTACAGAAAAAAAAAGTTTAGGCGGCAGATAGTCCGCACAGGCTGGCAAGCAAGCTTCCATTTATGACCCCTTGTAACCGTAGCTCCCAACAACGGGTTTGAAAAAGGGAAGATTTACATCAACCAACCCACGGAGTATTTTGTAAGTGAGAATCAAGTCGAAGCGGATGCGCCGCAATTCAAGTTGGTCCAACCTCGTGCGGGTTAGACGTTCATAATAACTAAGGTCACGCATGCCACCCATGTGGGCTTTTCGTAAACAGGGACTGAACGGATTCTATCAGGTTAATATCAACAAATAAGTGAGGGGACCGAACTGGGGTAGCGTACTCGAGGATGGGCCTCACAAAAACCTTGAAAGCCCAAATTTGAATTTGAATGTTACCAGACGTAAAACCACTTGTTTACAATGGCAGCCCACTTGAAGGCCAAAGCACTGTTTTTTTGACAGTGAAGAGAAGACTTTAGATTTTTCGTAAACCACACTCCAAGGTCCATAACCTCATCAATTGAGTCAAGGGCCTGGGATCCAAGAAGGTAGTCCCAGCAAAGGTTATGTGTGCCAACGTGAAAAGTAAAACATTTTGAAAAAGAAAGCGGTAACTACCACTGCAATGGCCAAGATTCCACACTTCGAATTTCAGAGTCAAAAGCCGGGGACCTACAGGGCCAAAGGTTTTCCGTTCCAACCTTTATATCATCAGCAAATTTAAATCCGTAAGTCTCACCATTTGAAAATTGCAGGTTGTTTAGGTATATAACAAACAGTAGAGAGCCCAGAACGGACCCCTGTGGTATGCCACAAGGCATCGTGACACTGGTTAACAGTGTGTTTTCGACTTTCACCTTTTGTGAACGATTATAAAGGAAGGCAGATATCCAACCTGCTAGATTTCCCACGATGCCATACTGAAGTTTAAGCGGAAGTTTTCGGTATTTCAAACGCCTTCTTGAAGTCAAAATAAATAACACCGGTAGCAACACCAATGTCAAGTGCGCTACTCCATCGGTCAATCACAGTAACGAGCTGTGGGTTGCTGACCTCCTAGGAAAAAAAAAACAAACTGGTCCGGGCTAATTATGGAGAAAGCATGTAGGTGGTGAAGAATTTCATCCATAATAATAGATTCCATTATCTAACAGGCCACACATGTCAATGAAATAGGGCGATAATTTGACAGGTCCGAAGAGGATCCACGCTTAAACACAGGTGTTAAATAGCTGTACGCCACAGACTAGGTGTACAGCCGCTGATATAAGATAAGGTAAAAAGCTTACACAATGGATAGCTTATTTCGTAGGCAATTTGTCTCAAAAGGTAAGCAGAGAGACCTGAGTAATCTGATTTTATATCGAAGATTTACTAGGTTTTAATTTCAAAAGAGCTCTCGTGATTTTGGGCACAGTGAAAACAATATCAGGGGACTCGCCGAAGGTTCTCGGCGCTCCAGCCTGAGGACCGTCACAACGGCCGTCATCAGCAATGCTGTTCGAAGCAAACGCACCACTAAGGAGCTCAGCTTTTTCAAGGTTCCTAGACTTAAAAGGTGGGATGGATCTTGAAGTGCTGGTTTTCTGGCGGTATAGTTTAAATGGAGCAGAATGACTGCTATCATGCACAGTCGCTGCCTCCTGTAAGCTATGCCATTCCTCAATATATTCTGAGTACTGTTTCCTAGCAAAGTTATAGGTCTGTCTGTTATCGATACCAGGGTGAAGTTCAAAACGTTTCCAAAGCTGTAGTTTCATGGCCTGCATCTTCATAATGCATTAAAGAGTCTGAGTAGGGGTTACCCTTCTATGGGAAATGGGTATCCGGCAAGTCAACACGTGGCCTCGAAGAATATCGAGAAAACAAGACCAAGCGTGTTCGATATCAAGAAGTGTTTTGAAAATTAGGATATCCCAATCCACAAACAAGAGTGATTTTTTTAAGAAGTTCGAAATCGAGTTTATCCGTAAGTTTATCAAGTTTGAACTTATCGCAGAAGTGCCAACTGGGCAGTGAGTATTAAGTAAAAAAAGTTACAATAAAGTGGTCGCTGTTTCCGAAATGGGCCCCGACCTGTAGGCCCTAGACCAGCCTGTCGTCATCACAGAAGACTAGATCAAGAATGTTGTCCCACCTGGTCGGCTCATTTACCAATTGGCAAAAACCCAGAGGTGCGATTTGTTCAAGTAACAATTTATGGTGACGATTTTCCGACCAGTCATGGCCCCTGCAGTCCAGGGTGCTAAGATTGAAATCCCCTAACATGAGACACGAATGTAAAGGGTTGAAAGAGTTTTTAATAAAAACGCAAAGCAAAATAATTTCATTTTCATTTTAACTATCGGGCAAATAACCGAATATGAAGGTGATGTTTAAGCTCGGCACAGCGATCAACAAACGCTCCGTGTTCAAAGCTGTTTGCAGTAGGACTACAGGAATTTCCTTTCGATATAAAATCAGAAGTCCACCCCCCTACCCGGCTCCCACGGTAACGTTGCAAGACAGAAAATGTACTGGGGTCCACCAACATACTGTCAGCGAAGGCTGGGTGTAGCCAGGTCTCCACCACAAAAATCATGTCTAAAATCATGTCATAAATCATGTCAGGTGTTCGCCTTCTATACGAACACCTGACATGTGCTTCCTTCTGGTGGCGTTGATGAAAGCGGGTATTATTTTATCCCAAGCATGGCCAGTAAACTATCCGGCCCGCCCCCCCCCCCCATCGCCGCGCCCCCCCCCCGCGCTAGATAAAATGGCCACCACGAGTGGCCTATTTCATTTCTTAGTGGTATGTTCGGGAAATGGCTAAGCAAATCGCATTGGTGAATTTTTGTACGGAAAGGCACGCCATCTACCGCCAAATAGCGGTACCTGACAAAAAAGCTTAGTAATTCACTGACTAAATTCCAGTAATCACCCGGAAAGTATCTTACACGTAAAAATAAGTAAATTTCCGTATTTTTGCCACAAAGCTATTAAATTTCTCGACTGCGCATAGCTCTACAATAAATATCGACATGTTTGTTTATCCAGAAGGTGTTTCAAGGAAGGTAGCATTTTTGTACGGAAGGTGTCGCCCTCAGTTGACAAACTGCAGTAACAAGACGAATCAGCGGCGCTTTCGGTGGCCATATTTTTCAACCCGTCTCGTATGCTACTTTTCATCCAAGATTTGGGTCGGTACTGTAGTAGAACCCTATCCCACATTTACAGAAAGCATCACTACCTTCTTATCTACAAGGAATTGTCACAATTGTAGGTCAGACAGTGTTAGCTTGGGTGTGAAGATAGCATTTAAATAATTCTAAAGCTTTCAGAACTTTTAGGCCTAATTTTTTGATGCGGGTTTTATTTCGAAAGCGACAACAACTGTGAGAACTGGATTCGAGGTTAGGCATATTCATTCTTTCAACACAGGATTGAAAGTACAGTTTCCAAGGTAACAAGTAATCTTGAAATTATTATACGAAGCCATCGTAATGTTCTGTGTTGCGGTACTAACATGTCATCTGCTATTTACTTTCGTTTTATATAAACAGTTTCCTGATGCTGCGGTGATTTTATGTTTTTCATTTGGGTTTCTGATTGGTAGTCATAAATGCCAATTTTTGGGCGCCATGTTGGGTGAATTCCTGCAAGCATTCTTTTTCACATTAACGTTAACGAATCCTTTTTTTTCCCCCATTAGCCTGCCTTTCTCTAGTGGTTAAAATGCGATAACGAAATGTTATTATTTAAGTGACTTCAGTCGAAAAAGATTGTCAGCTATAAGGAAGCAACGATTATTATCTATGTAAATAAGGCTGTAAAAGGTTCACTTGATTACCAGCATAGTGTATGTATCGTCTGAATTCCTTAACTATTCAGGATTCCAAATTACAATGGCGTATGTTAGATCGATAAATTCGAAAATCGCAATTTTGTGGATTACAATTGATCAATTTATGGCAAATTCGAAAACTGCAATACGTTTTGGTTTATCTAGCATTGTGGAAAATTTCGTAGCAATCTGCCCTTTGGTTTGTGCTCCACCCAGACTACACAAGTGCAACCAATATTTTGCAATTTATTGTCCATTATATGCTACGCTACGCTATGCTCGCTTTGCTCAAAGTTACTAAAACAAACTCAATCAATAGACCAGCATCCCACACTAAAAACCAAGTAAACACCGGTTCGAATTCTGTGACCGACCGAAGTAACACATCGTATTCTAAAAGAAAAACGCATCTAGATTACCATGGTTATGGTTAGTAAAGTGTTAAACTATAACCAGCCCATTTGCCAAATTTAAGCGTTATGCACCGCATGGAAGAATTTATTTTCGTGAAATTAGCTGGCTAGTAACTAGGCAAATATCAACGGTATTCAGACCTTTTTTTCAACAAGAACAAGACAAGCCGTTACTAATAGGGACTTTCTTGCAATCGTACAAGTACGTAATATTTTGTAAGCATTATCAAATATATTTAAATTGTGGGGAAATTTTTTTCTTGAAGAGGCCTGCTATAGATCAAAATAATTGTAAAAAAAAGTCACCACGTTAAGTAATAGTTATTGGTTAGAAACGTGCGGTTATCAATTTTTAACCCACAGCTGCGATTATTGGCCCGGCTCGAGTATGCAAAGGTCGAGAGGGAAGCCCCTACCATATGTCTTCGTCCTCGACCTTTCCATACTCGAGCCGGGACAATCGCAGCCATGGGATAAAAATCGATAACCGCTCGTTTATAACCAATAAGTGTTTTATACCACGGTTGGGACGTCAAGCTAACTCGTATTTAATTAAAACGTGTTTGTGTTTTGTGAAAATATCTCGATATGAATGAAGGTCATTCCATTTTAGTTTATGAAGGGTGGATTTGTTGGTTGACGGACGAGTCCTTTGAGTCAAGTTTATGGAGGGAGGGGGGAGTGGCTGGGAAGGAACGTATCATTTACCCATATTTCACGTTAGCAAGCTCGCTCGTATTTTCGAAGCTTTTCGGAGTGAAAAATTTCGATAAAAAGCTGGGATAGAATGACATTCTGGTCAGGTATGTAATTCATTCTGTGCGTTTGTAGTTTGAGAATTGTTTAAAAATACGATAATAGGGTATCAGTATGAATGAACGTCATTGCATTTTAGTTTGCGGAGGGAGGGGGAGGGGGGGAGTTACTCGGAGTGAATAAGCTTAGCTATGGGCCCAGGGGCGTAGCGAAGGGTATTTTGTTGGGGGGGCAGAGAGGCAAAATTTACCGACTTTTCATTCAAAATTTGCTTAAATTTGCCGACTCACCCACTCCAGCTAGGGGGTCTGGGGGAGCGCTGTGAGCTCCCCCAGTGGGGTCAGGGGCGAGCCCAAAAAGCTGACGGATTTTTAGATATTCTAAGACATTTTTGGCTTTAAACAATATGTTTTAGACATTTCTAGGCTCCATAAAAGTGAACGAAAATATATGAACCATAGGAAAAGAGCTTTTTTAAAAACAGAGAAAACTAATTTCCATGCCCTGACTAACGGCGAATACAGAAAGTTGGCCTGCGATTTACCAAAAATATCAAAGGAAATTATTATTTTTTTTTTTGCTACAGCCGCGTAGACTTTTGAACAGGAGTACCACCCCTCACACCTCACCCACCCAACACACACATAAACTTACACTATCCCTTATTTTCGGCCCTAGTGAAGTCTCATGAAGGTCATAGGAAAAATGGCAGGTGCTCCAAAGGGTCAAAGGGTGTTAGCGAGGGTTAACCGCACCCGATCATCTGCCCAACGCAGCCCTGCTTGGCCAGTAGTGGCGCCAGCTAACTCCAGGTAGGGGGGCAATGATTCTCCGACCGGGGGGAAGCAAAGAAAATGAACATTTATTTATTGAAATATGATCCACTTTAGCAGGGGTCCGGCAAAACCAGTTGGGGGAGTGCTGCAAGCTTCCCCAGCGGGGTCCGGGGCAGAGCCCCGGAAGCCGACGCATTTTACGTTATTTGAGGGCCTATTTTCGGATTCCCGAGACACGTTTGCACCACATTGTTAAGCAAGTTTTGGATGTTTTTCGTAAAAATTCTTTAACATGAGAGGTCTTAAAAACTAATTGTGACCAAAATTCTGGGTTTTTATATATATTTTATTTACAAATTAAATTAACTGGTGAATTTAATTTAAAAAAAAATTAATTTAACGTTAACAAACACTTGTAATTAAGGTTTGAAAAGTATTGTTGCTTACCGTAAATGGCGGAAGATTCAGATGACGTTCGTGAATCGCTTTATTACAGTGGCGATGGGCTAAGAAGAAAAGAGCTACTAGTAAATTAAACCGCCAACTATTTTTCAATTTTAATTCTTTGCTCGCTTTTTATGGAATTAAAACTGCCGAAAACTTGGAAGGAAAGCTTTTTCTGTACAAATTTAGCTGACGTTTCGGCTATAACTATAGCAAGAACACACAGTCGGACCTCAAAGGTATACGGCCATTTGTGAACAAAGTGAATTTTTTTTTTACTTCTGTTTTGGTTAGACGCTGAAGTTGAGTTTGCGTCCTCTTGCTTGGGAGGCCGGGATTCTTGACCACTGGGTTGCTATTGCTCCGTTTGTTTGGGATGTGTTTGACCCCTCACAAACTTCGCGTTGTGCGTTGGGCTTTTAAAATCGAGCCTTCTCCTTTTAGAGATAACTGGTAAGGTTTTGGCATCCCAAACGTGACTCATAACTAAGATATCTCTTAAATCATGGCGTTGACGGTCTACGGCAGCAAATCAATTTTCAGTTTAGCAACTTACTGTACACGATTTTCGCTCAGTTCATTGGTATCATAATTCAAGCAAGAATCCTTAACAAGTTTAGCTTTATATATATTTAGTTAACTTTTCTGTATTAACTAAGACAGCTTTTAAATATTATGGAGGTGGTGAGGTAGCAACAGTAGGACTACTGGCAAACAAAACGGCAACTGTATTGTGACCTTTTTCCCCTGAAATTTTTACGAATTTTATGTCGTCATGTAGATTTCGTCTTCCGGCTGTTCCCCGCCGACAATGTCGGTTACTCCCGGGGGGGGGGGGGGGGCAAGGCTTCCCCGACGGGGGCTCTACCTTCCCCACCTGTGGCGCCACCCCTGTGCTTGGCTGTAACAATACTTTGAAGGAAATTACATTCTGTAGAAAATCTTTAACCAGTTCGCGTAATAGAAAGGTACACACAAATGAAAAGGAGTGTTATGAAGGAATATTAGACTAAAGAGGGACTGATTTTTGCACGGCAGGAAGCACCCTACAGGTGCATTTATCAAAGGTAACACACGATCACACGTTCATTTCATTAAAGAAGTTACCTACTAAATACAGTGCTTTTTTTATGTGTTTCGGCTAGTTCTTTTAGTGAATTACTTTTTTCTTCTATTTCTGCACATTTTTGTTTGTAACTATTCCATTCTCTTGTGTGTGTGGGGGGGGGGGGGGGGGTTGGAC
>JAHWFP010212816.1:3478-16539 GCA_023313725.1 Lithobius niger | reverse complement strand
CCGCTGGATCCTGCATATTTGACCTACTGCTAGTTTTTTAAGTATGATAAGGTAGTGATTTATTTAAAAAAATAGAACCTTGTTTCGTTTCTGTAGTCCAGCACCAATCAGTCTTTTTTGTTTTTTGTTCATTCCAACCTTTATATTATTACGACCATTTTCAACTTAACAGCACGCAGAGAAGAATTTTACTGTTTTCGAATATCACGATATAACTCAAGAATAATTTCCTGTAAGTCGGCATTCCATGAAAGCTGATTTTTTTAGCAGCAATGTAGAGCTATGAATATAAATTCGGTATTTTAACCAAGCCTATCGTTGAGATAGTTCTCCGTTTGTGACGCGAGCAAACTGTAGAAACCTTATTTTGCAGTATTCAACAAACAATCTTAAAACGTTCAAACACTTGTTTTAGCTAGAGTCGGCAAATGTTTTATGGATTTTTTTTTTGTGGTCAAAAGTTTTTTTTTATTCTAGGGTAGCTGTTAGTGTTAGCCTCGTATTTTTTTTATCCAATACTTAATTGCTCGGTTGGCTGTTAAACTAACTGATTCGGCTATAATTAGGACAAATTATAACTTGTATCCAACGGTTTAAGGTTGAAAATATTTTTGACTACATCTTTTTTCTGCTCCATCTAACTCGAAGGGGTTTGACAGAGCATCAGTTTGTCTGACTTAACCGTTCTGCCGCCATGGCAATGCTTTTCATGCTTGTTACGGTGATCGTTGTCAAAACTACATGCAGTGCACTCCAACTTAATACGCATTCTTGGTTTTTTACCCGTACCAAGATTGCCCGTACTCATTTTGACGGTCGTGTAAATGAGAACGAAGTGACTTACTGGCTGTTGTCGGTTTGCCGACAGTGAGTTCGCAACAGGTTGATCGGGGAGGGGGAGATTTTCCAGAATTATTTCCTCTTTCAGCCGGAGGAAATATTTTATTGAAAAGCAACGAATTCCCGATTTCTCACTCTGCCTTAATATGCAGTCAAGGTCAACTTAAGAAAACGAAATACGAAGGGAGAGTTGAAGGGATTAAGCTAGATCAAACCATGCTTTCTCAGATAAGGTCACCCCACCTTTAGCCGTAAGTTAGTCGGACAGTCGGTTAATATGCTAAATAATAGTCGGATTGTCGGAAACATTTAGTTCCATTTTTTAAATTGTACACAAAAATCTGTAGAGAAAAATTACAAGAAAGGCTAACTTTGGCGGTGTAATTTCTCTGACCCACACGTGATTAAATTTTGCCGACTTTTGCCGACTTGGCAAAAGTTGGGGGGGCAGCTTGCCCCCCCTTGCCCCCCACTCGCTACGGCCCTGTTTAATGGGCCAGACGTGTGAGAGTTAACAGGAATAGGATTTCATTCCTTTTAAGTAATTCCTTTTGTGCGTTTTTATTGTGTTACGTTTTTTTTTTGCATGCTGTATTTGATCCGGTGTGTGAGTTCCCGGTCGTGTGATCTGGAAGTGTCAAAAGTATGGGTTATCGGCAAAAGTGTGGGTTTACTTGATAACTCACACTTTTTGCGATAACGCACACTTCCGGTCACGGTGAACGGGATTTATCCTATGGATATTTTGCGAGGCACTGAGTTAGCGTGACGTCATAGCCATGGTATACGTAAAGATAACATACTTGTTGAAGTTTTCAGTCGAAAGGTAACTGTCGTTAATTCTTTGACACACATTTTATAGCCATGGCAGAATTCTGTCTTAACACTCAACCGACTAATTTCATGAAGGCACTTGCAATATGACCTACAACTCTATCATTTTGGAATGGAAGTTAAGAGTTGGCAGCTTCGCCTTCGGTGCACTCTTTCCACAGTAGCTTTTGTGTAATTTTTTTTTATTATTTGTCTATTTCGTTCTTGTCTGTCTGTATAATTAAACCGATAATGAGATGTCCATAGGAACCACTGAGCATGCATGACTGCTCTTACAAATTTGCCAGGATGGGTTTGCGATTTTACCATCACACCATGAGTATAGAGCAGTGACATTCGCCGCCATATTGGCACCAGTATGGGTTTTGGAGGGCGTAACTACAAGGTGCACTACATAAAAATGGAGGGAAAAACAACGGAAGAGCGGATTTCTTAGGCTTAAAATAACGTTGTTTTCTCCAACAACAAAAATCGCGCGTTTTAGGTCTAAGAAATCACTCTTCACAGCATCGGCTTCAGTATGACGCCCTTCTGTTTCTCTCTGAAGTGCCCCTTGCAGCTAACCCATTAAGGCTCCAGCATAGAGTTATATACAATATACTACGTCGTGTAAACTGCTCTATATAAACTTCCTACGGAAGTCTTACTTAGGTATTTTGATGTGGCATTTTATAATTTTTATTCGGGGATCTGTAAGAATCTTTTCATTTTTACAGCATGTGACTTCAGAAACTCCAATCTCAAGAAACTCCGCTCGATGGTAAAGGGGACATAATTTAGAATTGGTAGAAGGACAGCACGATCTCGGATCACGGTTCATTATTGCGTTGCGAGTGATCACTAAAGAAAATAAGAAGGCAAAACTGCCAATTTATTGCCTTAATGCGTGCCTTGGGATAAACCTAGAAGGAAAGAATGATAGCTGATATAGAAGAGCATAATAATAAAACGGCTTTTGGTCCATGTACCACGAGAAGGTTTTACAGGTTTTGAACATTGGTTTAACGCTTTTGCACGGCAGTTTGACACTTTTGTACTTGAATTTAATACTTTTGAACATAGTACTTTTGACATTAATGGATTTTAAATTAACACTCCTGGCTTTGAATTTAACACACTTGCACTTGAATTTAACACTTATGCATTTGAAATTAAAGCATTAGAACAAACTCTCTGGACTATTTTAATCCTTCAATGTGTCACCAAAATTACGTGAAAACAAACTTTCGAAAATATTTAAAAAAATGAAACAAAATTACAAGATTATAAAATACTAGCGGAATCGCTCACTTCGCTCACTCACTCCGCGTCGTCTCGCTCCCCCCCACCCGCCCCCGCCCCCCCCCCCTTTCCCCCCCCCCTCCCCCCGTCTCGCTCCCCTCCTCCCATTTAATTTGCCGTTCGGTCGGTAGATGGCGTCTTATGTTCGCGCTGCTGGCCGTTGCGTTCCGGGCGCAGCTACTATCTCAGCGGGCCTTGGCTGCTACTCTTATAATTTTCCGTTCAGTCGGTAGATGGCGGAGATGGCATCGTATGTCCTGCTTGCTGCTGCGCTGCCGATGCGCTGCAGATGACTGCGTTGCGGATCTTGTGTAATTATATACATAGATTAGAGCCTCTACAATTGCAACGAAAAGAAAACAACAAAGTTAAAAAAATACAAGTATGCAAGAATGCATAAAAATAATTGCAACAGAATTCACGATTATGTAAACGATTAACATTCTGGTCTTAAAATTAGCCTACTTCTCTGAACGAAACCTGTAGTAGATAAGCTCCATTCGTTATACGACCGCATGTTACCGGTGGCTAACAGTAATGCTAAATTTTTAAATGAAGGGAAATAATAATACAAGTGCTGAGAAAAATTTAAATTTGAATAAGTAATATTAGTACAGTTGGTGGCTATTTAAATTCATATACCGGTGTTCCAACTCGATAAATGGTTTATGTAATAGCGAATTCTTCTGAAATTATTATCACGCACAGTAAATGCATACTTGTATATTTTTTTACTAATTTTGTAGGCTCTAATATTTTATAATCTTTAATTTTGCTTCGTAAGTTTGTTTTTGCCTAATTTGTTTTAGTCATTAAAATATTAAATAGTTCGAAAAGTTGGTTTCAATGCTTTAATTTCAAGTGCGTAAGTATTAAATTCAAGCGCAAGTGTGTTAAGTCGAGAGCCAGTTAATTTGAAATTCACTAACGTTAAATTGAAGTGCAAAAGCGTTAAATTTAAGTACAAAAGTGTCAAATTGACGTGCAAAAGCGTTAAACCAAAGTTCAAAACCTGTATTCAGAATATTCGTAGCAGATATTTGTTCTCCTGATCGTGTACTAAATTCGTCCAATCACAACCGACTTACGGTGATAACACTTCAGTAGCTTTCGAAAGCTACTGTGGTGTTATCATAGGTAATATCCTGAGTGCAAGGGTAGTTATCGATAATTTTTTGGCGCACGAAAGTTTTTGCTCCCATCAAATTTGTGAGTGCTTGTGTTGGCTAATTATTAATCATATCAAAAACCAAAACTGGTTAAAGGGGCCGCCAAGTTCCGAATGGTTTGGCCCTTCAAAGGAGTGATATCAACACACCAAAACATTCGCCAAGTTAATCGCACTCACTCACTGAACTACGCCCCCCATTCACTTTCATAGCTCCTTAACCGCTATGGCCTCATCCTCCATTGGCATTAAGATAAAGACGTTCCGGAAATGCAGCGTTAAAAGTAGATAGGCCTAATAGGGTCATCTCAATGACAAATTTTGGACACTGACGGGGGTAGGGGAGGGGAACGTTTTTATCCGAAATTTTAAATTAGAAAACCTTTTTTTTAGAGTCTATGTTCCAAGTTGTTAATTTCAAGCCGCCTCCTGATATATCGGATTAAGGCCCATTTCAGACTTATCAGTCTTTTAGTAAATTGGGGTGGTGCAGTCACCCTACTTTGACAAACCCAAAGCTGCCTTAGGCTTAGCGAAATTATAATGCCGACAAAAGTATTATCAACTTTTTTCCAACTTTAGGTGTGCTATTTTTCAAAATAAAAGTAAATATTTTCCACTATTTCGTTTCCGTGGGGAGTTTTGCCCTAGCTACGGCCCTGACCTACTATGCACCAAGAACGTGCCAGTCGTCAAAAGTTATTAGAGTGAAATTAAAAGACAAAAGAGTTGATGTCAAAATTGTTCGAATTGTTGTGTTGAATTTGGCAATTTTGCCTGCATTCTGCATTTTGTTTGCACCTTTATGCAGTTTTAAGAGTATTGTGTTTTTTTATTCCCTTGAAAATGACCTAGAGTCAGCATGAGTTTACTTCATGCACTTGGGCTTCTCTTTTTCAAGACACTTTATTTCAGTGCTTGCTTTTATACCTTGCTTGGATCCCAAACACTGGCATCCCAACGCACGTTGTAACAAGATATGGAACATTATATAAGGCACTTTATGTTACCATTTGGCCTCTTTTTTTCCAAACGCACGTAAAAGGTGAAGAAAAAAGTAAAAGATCGGGAAGATCGTCCGTGATATAATCCTTAACCCAGTTTCTAACAATTTGGGAGAGGGTATTTGGATGAATGGGGCTTGGTGCGCGTGCACTCGAAATGTGCGTTTATATAGATTTTTTTTTTAAAATGCGTATGCCTTTTCTGAAATGTAAGCGATGTCGACATGCCGTGCTGTAAAGCTATCATTTACCTCAGTATTGTCCACACCTTCAACGGAAATTACAATTGATGAAGTTTATTGATAGTGCTGTAAGTTAACTCACCCTTTACAAGTCAGGATGTAATAGTTAGGCCAAGGTTAAAAAAATGTCACCCACTATCGTTACGTCGACCAGCTAGTAGTAACATGGCATCAGGATGTAGTAATATTAATGAATGGAACTGTGTCATTCAAGTCGTGCTGCGTGCTCGCCACCGTTTCCCATCTCCTTTCTCGACTTGAACCGTTTTGCCTCTCACGAAACTTAGTTTAACCCTTTGCTACTCATGACAAACTGGATGTTTTTTTTAAGTTCCATGTGTTACTATTAGGGACCGTTCATTATTTACGCCCAGGGGAGGATGGCCAGAGGGTGGCCAGACAATGGAACGGCTTTTCCCTTCACTCGTCCTTCACGTTTGGCAATTCCATCGGGGACCACTGTGTCCCTGGTAGGTCTAACTTTGGTGGTAAGGAATTCGTGACCCCAACCCTATACCATCAACCCTTCCTTTGCAGTCGGGCAACCGTCTTCGTTTTAAACTTTTAAACTTTACAGTTTTTAATGTTTGTTTTAACTTCGGATAGCAGTTAGTGACCACCAGGTCCTTGCCATTCAGGTTGCGTTTGCAACAAACTAAACTTATAAACTTATAAATGAAAATGTGACCACCAAATTTTCGAAGATCCCCACCCTTCGAAACCCTGAAAAAATATCTTGACCTCACCTTTTTGCCAGAGTCCAAAAATAACGTAACCCCCCACCTAAAAAAAATGCGGTTTTCGTATGCTCTTGAGACAGTCTGCAGATGATTTCCTGTCGCAAAATTAAGTTTGCACTTTGCACCGAAAGGATGCCAATAGTTGGTCGTAACGAAAACTTGCCTCGGTTTTAATAAAAAGACACGATGTGTTAAAAATGTTTTATAAAACACCGATGTTCCTTACGCCCATCTAGCGTCGAGTTTCATACAACACTTACGATGAATGCACCGTTTGCTTGTATGCCCATATCAAGGACCGCAGTAGCAGTCCTTATGTAAGCCTCAGCGTGAATTTCCATGTTAAATGTCAAACTTTGAACTCCTATAGTTTTGCGCAGAATTTACATAGAGCAACAAAAAATTCGGTATTTGGGGACGTGTTGCAACTATTTCACTGCATTGCAAATTTTATTGACAACAATCGAACCGTTCAGCGTCCACAGTATGGCCATTTCTTTTTGTTGTTATTGTTCTTGTTGTTCTTGTTGTTGGGACTCTTTGCCCTCACCTGGAGATCGAACCAATGAACCGATTTTCAAGTTCTATAAGCTTAAAACGTAGGTATGGACAAGGCCTAGGGCCTTCCGCATGCTACTTACAATATTCTTGTGACGGAAAGCCAAATGGGCTACAAATTTTGCTCTCACCTAGAGATCGAATCAATGAACCGATTTTCAATTTCAATAGCTCAAAATGTAGATATTAACATCGACCAGGGCCTTTTGAACGCGATTTTCATGTGACTGCAGTATTCTCGTCGCAGACAATTTAGTGTCGAAGAGCACTGGGCAGAAATCATTAAGCGGAGTACACAATTCTTGCAAATCCTGCTAAAAGCATGAAAGTTGGTACACAAGTCTTTCTTTACAGTACAAATCAAACCAGCCATGGATCCTCCGTGAAATAGCCCCAAGGGTGCCAGCGCCCCCTCTCCCCACACCCCATGTGCCCCCTCACTGAGGCTTGGGCAACAAATTCTTGCGGATCAAGCTAAAAACATGAAATTTGGTAAAAAAAATCGTTCTTAGCAGCATAAATCGTATCATCCATGGAACCCCCATGATATACCCCCCGAGGGCCCCAGTGCCCCACTGTGCCCACTCCCTGAGGCTTGAACAACAAATTCTTGCAAGTCGAGCTGAAAGCTTGAAAAATATGAATAGACCACTTTCTGATGGAAATTTTATTCTAAACATAAATGGTTTCCTGTTATTTTCGATCGGATAAACGGTTTAGGAGCTTGAAGCAAAAAACTGTTTTTTGGTCGCCATTTTTGGACGCCATCGTGAAAACGTTATACAGGAAAGCTGCACCACTTAAAGCCTCAATGTCGCAATGTCTACATCCAACCTTGCGACGATCTCTAGGGGTGTAACACCCTGCACTTACGGAATTTTTCCAGCTTTCGGGTTATCTCGTAAACTAGAGCCCTTTTTGAGCTTGGCTGGTAGACTATATCGTATGAATGGTATTTGGTAACGAACGTACAAAATAACCAAATAATCCTTTCAATTACTTCTTTATGCAATCAACCTGTGTTTGGTGCATACATTGTCACATTAGTTAGTAAACATGACACAAAAATATTCACCGGGCGTTTTCTAGTTGTAAATTTTACTTCTCTATGAGCTAAACACAAAATACTAAGTTAGCGGCCAGTTTTCAAGACGGCAGTCGAGTGGTCCTTTCTTCAACACAGTATATCTCATTAACCACTGCATGTACCGAAAATTTCGTAGAATGCTTTTCTATAAATAATTTAACTTTTACAACTTCAGTCTGAACTGATTTGTTATATTTAAGGAGATACAGGCAGAAAACCATTTTTTGGCAGACATTTTCCTCCGTATTTGGCCGCCATCTTGAAATTTTGAATGGCTAATTGGCTTTTTTGAAACAGTGGGTTTCTATGAGCATACGTGCCAACTTTCACGCTTGTTTACAAAAATGAACGATTTTTCACTTATCTGTTCTATTACCATCCCTTAGGAAAATCTAAGCAGTGCAACGAAGTACACTGAACAAGAGAAACCCAAAGTGCCCATGTAAATACAAGACAACCTGACGTTTCGAGCTGACTCCAGCTCATTATCAAGGGAATAAAAACAAAATACACTTAAAATTGCATCAAGGTGCAAAGAGACAGCCGAATGGAGGCGAAACTGCCTAAGTCATACAACAATTCGAACAAGTTTTTTAAAAAAGGAGAATTAACTTCTTCTTGTGGTTTCAGCTCTCCTCTTTTAAATTTTTTACAAAATTTTAATTTTTTTTACAAATTTTTAGATTTTTTAAATTCTCTTTTTTTAAAAACTTGTTCAAATTGTTGTACGACTTAGGCAGTTTTGCCTGCATTCGGCTGTCTGTTTGCTCCTTTATGCGATATTAAGTGTATTTTGTTTTTATTCCCTTGGTAATGAGCTAGAGTCAGCTCTAAACGTCGGGTTGTGTTGTATTTACATGTTCACTTTTGGCTACTCTTGTTCAGTATACCACTACCACCCCAACAGCCCCGGGTGCAACACTCATTAAGTCATAGTGATTAATTTCAATCGCTTAGAACAAACTTAACTGAAACAATAAACTGTCAGGTTTTCGTGCGAGCTTGACTGAATATTTCACAGTCGACAAGTGAAACCCACGTGCCACAATGTCAGCTCTGACCAAACGATACGTTTGAAAGGTTTATCATATGGTTATGTAGTTCGATGCTTCCTCGAGTAAGGTTGTGCTTAGATATTACTGGAATTTTATGGGTTTTCTTAGACGACCTTCGAATGTTCAGGCAGATTCTACTTTAACGCGAAATCAAACTGCAGCATCGAAATAAATTCTACATGTAGTACCTAGCATCAGTAAATAGTCGATTACATACAGGTATAGTACCTGTAAATAGCCACTTCCCTTATGCAGTACATATTCCGTGTATGATATATTGCATTACGTTCTGCATATTATAATTATGTATAATATAACATATCTAGTTATAGAATAATACATATATTCTGTATATAGTATACAGGGTGATCCAACTAAAGTTAGGATACGAGCCGATATCCTGAGAATGGCTAATGAGAGAAAAATAATGATTGAACTGCAATAATGGGTGTGATGGGGGACGTTTACACGAGAAAAATGGAATGACCTTGAATTAATATTTCAAGGTCATACTTGTGCTATTTTCCAAATGAACTACGATACGGCAAAAAAGTAAATTAGAAAGTTGGACGCATGGACAATAACAAAAACAAAAAAATATTCAAAATCGGATAATAAATAAAACAGTTACGATGATGTTTAAAAGCTAACTCTGAACATGCTGGCTGCACTGCAGTGAAGCCAACTGCCAAGAAGGCTTCCACGGCCTATTTATAGGCGTAAGGTGGCGGCACATTGCGCAACCTTACGACAGCCGGAGGTTGCACAGTGTGACGGAGGTTTTATGCAGGTCCCAACGTCAGATACATGTCGAGATTCTAAATTTCCAATACTGTATTATTCCAAATGGCCGTCTCATTTACATACACCGTTGCACCCATGAAATGCTTCCATGCGATGTTTGTGTGAAATCGTGTAAACCTAAGGTTAGAAAGGTTTTATCTCGCTATGTCTTTCACGACCACTTTGTTTACCTACAGGTGTAATTTAATTATTCATTTCTCGAACGTGCGTATCCCTTTGGCTCCTTTTTTTGTTTATTTGTAGTCTGGTTTACTTGAATTAACTAAATTCAGGAAACGTATTCGTTTGTTGAGGGCCAAGCAGCGCTTCTCGAACGTCTTTTTTTTTCCCCCTCCTCCTCTCCAATCGGTCCGTTTTTTTTGTTCGTTTTGTCGTCAGGTTTATTAAATAAAAAAATCTTGCCGTATGCTTATTACGTTCAGTGGAGATTCCCCACAAACATTAACGTACTATGTGGATTAGAATGGCCGAATATGACGTCTGTGTGGATATGCTCTTAATATTCGGGGAATGTAGGGGGAATCGGAGAACTGCATCAGCCATGTATGCCAACCGATACCCGGGTAGACCTGCTAAATCACACATGGCATTTAGCCGGGTTGAGCAACCTCTACGACGTTCTGGTACTTTGAAACCAGCAAGACGAGTGAGACCATCAGTGCACCATTTAGTGCACCATCAAAGAAGTGGGGACCAATGATGTGATCTTGGTCCCCACTTCTTTGATGGTGCACTAAATGGTGCAGGTTATACTGACTTCTTGGTAGAGGTTCTAGTATACCTCAATTGGTGGAGAATGTGCCTTTGAATGTACGTACCAGCATATGGTATCAACAGGATGGGGCACCACCTCACTTCGCCCTTGCTTGAAATATTACATACCATGTTTCCCCATAGATGGATTGGCTGAGGAGGACCGGTACCCAGGCCTCCGCGGTCACCAGACATCACGCCTTGTGACTACTTCCTATGGGGATTCCTTAAGGATCGGGTGATGTCAACAGCTCCTACGATGCGCGATGATATGAAGGAAAGGATTCGGAGGGCTTGTGCTGATATAACCATGGAAATGCTAACAGCAGTAAGGGCAGATTTCCGCATGAGAACCGAAAAATGTTTGGAGGTTGCTTGTTGTCATTTTGAACATCTGTTCCATTAAACTGAAAAACAACTTATCCCTCTACATTACCCTAACTGCTTATTTCATTTTAGCTTCCTCACTGCTCTATGTTCTCCCTGCAAAGGACAAGAGAGGCACGGCATAGTATAGGAGGGCAGCCTTCTCGGCAGTTGACTTCACTGCAGTGCAGCCAGCATGTTCAAAGTTAGCTTTTAAACATCGTAACTATTTTATTTATTATCCGATTTTGAATCTCTTTTGTTGTTGTTGGTCATATTGTCTCCTTACGTCCAACTTACTAATTTTCTTTTTTGCCGTATCGTATCTCGTTTGGAAGATAGCACGAGGATGACCTTGAAATATTAATTCAAGGTCATTCATTTTTCTCGTGTAAACGTTCCCCATCACACCCATTTTGCATTTCTATCATTATCATTCTCTTATTAGCCATTCTCAGGATATCGGCTTGTAACACTTTAGTTCGATCACCCTGTATTGTATACATAACAGTATTCTTTTTATCTTGATGAGCTTATTTTTTGAGGTAACACGGTATCTATCCACTATTCGCTGCCTCTCGGGATGACTACACGTGACTACAGCTGGTCACGTGACTACAAGTACTTGCTCCTGTAATGGAAACCCGTAGTATCGTTCCCAAGATTCCGCATCAGCTTTTACCTTGACTACAAAATGGATGACGAGAGCCGAATTTTGATTTTTGATTCGGAATTACCATCATCCATTTTAGTAGAATCAACATTACGCCTGCCCCCCCCCCCCCCCCCCCACCCCCCAAAAAAAACCCGAAGACAAAAACGTGAGTGTGGTAAAGTGAATGAAACTGTTCCACGTATTTGTTCTAATGGACTTATTTCCTGTACCAATAATAGCCTAATCGTTCGTTCTCTCACTCTGTTGGCTTCGATCCTTGCGTCACAAAATTTATTCAACTACTAGATCCCCACAAAATCGATTTCCTCATTATTTCGACACAAGCCAATTATAATTATTGTTGCTGACAGTTCGTTCATCACATTCAGCACGCCTGCATTTCATCTAAATCATCCAAAACGTACGATTTGTTTGTTTGTTTGCATTTTTGTAGTTCCCTACGAAGATGAGAGTAGTTCCAATGAAAGATTGAGACATAGCAAAGTGAGAACGCTTAGAAAAACCTTAGAAATCACGCGCCCTTTCTAGCTCAAGCTGTTCCTCCCACCTCCGTCCTTCAGAAAAACGAATGTTTGACAACCTTTTAAAGCGTATACAGGGTGTTTCAGAATAAAACCGACAAACTTCCAGGGCAGACTCAGGAAGTAAAGACAAGTCGAAAGTTCTATATAACACTTATCCAAAATGCTTGGTTACCGAGATATCGCCCTATTTAACCCCATTCTTTTATGATCGAGTATTTAAGTCATGGTTTAGTGGAAGCGATGGAAACCTGTATCAAATTGCCTTGCAAGGTGCACGCCGTACTGTGGCCTCAAGACAAACTCGGATGCAGCAAGGTGCACCTACCAGTGGGAAAACTTCGCGATAATTAATTACGTTCGAAACTGCAATATCGTCTAATCTTTCCAAGACAGGAGGAACTTGCAAGATCTCAGTATGCTGATACGTTTTGCCGTGAAGTGGACCTGGCTTCTTTTCGAGGCCTCTCTAAACTCAGTAGCTCTTAACGTTTCCGTAATGAAAAATACGTTAGAAGTAATGCTATACTTTAATTAAGAAAGCAAAAGAATGCAGCAAAAGTGCCTTGTTATTATTCCTAAGAACCTGTTTTATTTTCCTGAAACTGGGCAGCCTGAGTGTGTTCATTGTTCCCAACGTTTTAAAAAAAGAAAGCCTTCGTTAACCAGCTGAAAGCCGTATGGGGAGAATGTAAATGGCCTGTTCCAACTGATGATCCTGGAAGGTTGTGAAGGGGGGGGGGGGGGAGTGAACAACGGTAACCAACTGGACCACTGAGCAAGGCAACTGCTAAATTTACAGCCGCGTAGTTACAACGTACAGTAATTTTTATAAAAGTGCTTAAGAACGATGGCTAATATTATCAAAAGGCATGCCTTCTTAGATCAGATCAGGTATTTCAATGTCTTAAAGAATTTGAGTTTCCGGAATCTGCTTTGAACGTTTACAACGCTCGTTAAACCCGACCCACCCCACCTCACCTCCCGGTCCAATAGCCTTAAAGTGGACTTAGTTTTGTCTTTTTAACTGCAAAAAATAAATAACTAAATAAACATGAACAGAACAAAGGAGAGGGGAGATAAAGGCCCCTGAATAGTGGGAAGGGAAGGGGAGGAGGAGGAGTGCGTGGGA
>JAHWFP010212815.1:17347-42973 GCA_023313725.1 Lithobius niger | reverse complement strand
ACCATCCTTGTACCAAAAGAGCAGTTATGGTCAAACTGCTCATTAAAGCCAATGGTCAAGCATTAAGCATTTCCACACAGCTGGCTGTTTGCGTTTTGCATTAATGTAACCAGCAATCTTTGAAGCATTATAGGGGAACACCATGTATCATGATTGGGTATGAAACCAACTTTAGAGCTTACTGACTATTTGGCATTCATTCCAGAAAAATAATTGTGTAAAGAAATGTCACTTTCCAAATGTCACTTTACAGATTTTGATTTATTCCTATACTGATTTCACACTACTAAATTCGTCTCGCGCTCGGCTCGCGCTCACCATTTCACACTACTAAATTCGTCTCGCGCCAGCGCGCGCCGGCCGCTTATTTGCGAGCCAACTTGGCCGCTACAGCAAAGCGTGCTGGCGCGCGCCAGGGGATTATCCCCGAGTATTATCTATCTACCTGCACAAAAGACCTTTCTTCCTCGTGCTGCTCCCCTTCTCACTTCTATTGTTGTGGGATAAGGATTGCACGAGTCACCCCTCCGCTAGATGCAGAAAACACGGCCGCTACGAATTTTTAAATGTGAAATCCGAAACGAGCTGCCCAGGGCTGGCTCTCATTCGAGGCGCGCCGTGGAGCGTCCGGGCGCGAGACGAATTTAGTAGTGTGAAATCACTATTAGAATCAATGCAGCCAAACCAATGGTGCCAGCTATAGCCTTTTGAATCAAGGCGATGATGAGCTAATAGAAGGAATACTAGTAAATAAAACGACCAACTCCGTGTTTAGTTTTGCCAACTATGCAAATTAAGGTGAAGTTCCAGTGGAAAGCGTCACGCCCTTTATCTCGCCCCTTCCCTCATCCCAGTCGGTACGGTTCTGACTTTATTACAATGCAGCGTATTTTTTTTTTATATAAGTTTACTACGTTTTTTTTACTTAGCACTCAGTCTCCCTCACTGATGCCAGATGTAATTTAATTACTGCTGAAGCCCGAAAATGCGTTTGCTAACTCTTATCATTTTTTTTTAACGCATGAATAATATTACTAACCTGTTATCTTCTTAGCATTGTGGAGGTATAAAAGATATCACAAAGGTCATTGTGCTCATCCCAAATGAACTACTACAAAGATAAACACGAGTAAAACTTTTAATTTTTGATTCTGAGGCAATCTTTGAATCTTTTTCAAAAGGATTTACTGTTTGGCGTCCTATCAGGAAAACCTAGAAAATCTGAGAATTTATCAAGTCTGGAAAAGCCAGGGAAAAATCGGAGAGTTTGTTAAACATGTATTGAAAGTCAGGGAACGTCTAAATTTTACGGAAAGTCTTCTCCTATATAGAGGCCTATTAAGTCAGTCATATTTTAGTGTTTGTTCTAACACACCTTCATTTTATTTCAATTAAAATTATCATGTTCTTTACATTAAATTTCCGATAAAGCAAAAACTCATTAGGCTAGTGTTGTATATATATATATATATATATATATTAACGGAGTCACTCGCTCGCTTCGCTCACTTATTCCGCGTCGTCTCGCTACGCTCAATGAGCTTTCACGCTGCAACTCTTGTGCTGCTGACAGACATTCCACGTCTAAAACGATCAAGCGAATGGTCAGAGTACAGTACGCGTTTTTCGTAAGGCTTCACTGCATAAACAAATGATAACCATAGATCATTCCAACAGTCTGGCCATCCGAGAGCTACGTGCGCGTCGATCCATGCTTCCAGTAATTTCTTTGATTCCAAGAGCATCATAAAATCATGTGCTGATTATTTCGACGCAAACTAATTGTAACTATTTTCCAAAGTTCGTCCATAACAGTCCTAAGCGCGCCTGCATTTCATCTATATCATTCAAAACATACGATTCGTTTGTTTGCACATTTGTACGTCTTCTCCTCCAGAAGTAATCCCTATCTGAAGGTGAGAGATGAAAGATTGAGAGAGAGAGAGCAAAGCGAGACACATTGAAGAAGTTTACTTTACGTGGAAATCGCTCGCTCTGCTTGCTCAATCCACGCACCACCGTGCTTCAGAAACACGAATGTTTGGCACCCTTTTAAGAACAGGTTTCCATGCATCAAGTCAGTTGATACAAACCAATTTTAATATCTATTGTGTTACGTTGTAAAATACGTCGTCCGTTTTGGTTATTTTTTGCGAGCATCCTTTTCCAGATCATCTCTCTTCGCTCGAGGAGGTCTGCGTGAAAAAACTATTTCGTCATGAACAAACACCATGAAGGTTTAAAAACAACTTTGACGTTATTTTTTAAGGGTTTTTCTCATATTTGAGGGTCATAATATCAAGTTACAGAGACGAAAATAGGCATATACTGAGCGCAATTTAATTATCTTTCGTTTGGTTCTTCTCCCATTTTTGTAGGTGCCTTGGTTCCAGAGGAGTAGACGTACAAACGCACATCATTCGTCCTTAATGATGTATATGTTTATTTTTTTCTTTAGCACGACGTTACTGGTGCTGAAGGTGTGCGCGATGACTCTTCCCCAGTAGACACGCTAGCCTTGCAGAAAAAAAAAATTTTCTAGCACAATCTGGTTGGCCGCGTAGCCATTATTCCGTTCTGTGGCGTTGTGGTTGATAATAGGTTAGGTTAGTTGCCTAGCCTTAAATTTCTCGGGCAGAATGCGAGACGGAAAAAAGTTTCACCTCATGTCCAAAGTGATGTCACATATATTATATTCTGTCTGACTATATATTTCTGGTTTCAATGGAAGTCGAATATTCAAAAGCTGGATTTGGAGTTAATATGCCATTTAAACGATCCTAACGTGCACTTCAAAAATGGCGTTGTGAGTTACAACACTTGCATAATCCTAAACCTCGTTATAAGGACGCTCTGGGTGTTATAACAAGGTTTTAGGCATTGTAAAGCACAAAGTCTACAAAAGCAACGTCTAAAATCCGTCTTCCAAGGACTAATATTTGTAGATGTAGCGTGTTTAAACATCTACAGAATAGGTGTTGTAAACCACAACGTCTATAAGTCTTGTAACCCACAACGTCTATTGGTGTTTTAAACCATAATGTCTATAGGTGTTGTAAACCACAACGTTTATAGATGTTGTAAACCATAACGCCTACGTGTTGTACACCACAGCATCTGTAGGTGTTGCAAACCAAAACGTCTACAGGTGTTGTAAACCACAACGCCTAAAACACCTAGCAAGGCACTGAATGACGTCACAAATGTAATTATGAGTAAACGTTCTGCTTAGCAAAATACGTCAGGGATGACTTTTTAAGTTTTAGATAATATTGTTATAGTCCATCTTTGAAAAGATTTTCAGTCTTTGGCTGAAAATACTGTCGACTAAATTGTGTTTTTATACCACTTTAGTAAAGTAAAATTGTGCCTGGATTTTATTGTTCAATTAAGTTTTTGGTAATAACTTATTAATGCCAAAAAAAATTACAGTTCTTTAGTTTTACAGCCAAACTGCAGGCTTAGGCTATGACTGGATTTGTAAAATTGGTTATTTTTATATTTTTATATTGCTTTAAAAACTGTAGTTCAACCATTTCTGCGAAATCGGAAATTCAAATGGTAAACGGGTGGGTAAGCTGAACCTCTAGCAGAAGCCACAAGTGTAGCAGTATGCTAATATGCTGTAACTCTTTGGTTAAGTTTGGTACTGATGTGTAGTTAAACCATCAATATCAGTACATGTTTGCCTTCCCCCTAATTCATTTAAAACTTTTCTGACTTTAGGGACGAATTAATAAAAAGAACCCAAGCAATCCGAAAACCACAACAAATGTACAGTTGCGTCTGAAAGTGGTGGCTTGACAAGCGTTTCTATGTATTGAAATCCCTGTTTATTTGGTGTGTTTGGACAATACAGTCAGCTTCTTGACTCATGACCCTCAGGGCTTATAGCTATAGGGTGACCACTCGGCTGGAACCCTTCCCATCGACTTTTCAAAATAACAAAAGAACGATATATAACTTACGGCATAACACGATAGAAGGCGTGCGTTGTAGCCGTTGTAAAACGCAACGTTTACTGCAGGTGTTGTAAACCACAACGTCTACTGCAGGTGTTGTAATTCATAACATGTTGTGACCACAACGTGTTGGAAAAAAGGAGAGAAATAGGTGTTGTGATAGACGTAGTGATTCACAACGTCTATTTTTACAGTGTGTGTTTTATTGATAGAATTATTATGATTTTTTTTCTTCTGAATGATTGCTTTATTCGTACTGGTTTTAGTTGTATATGGTTAGTTTTGCTTATTTTTTTCGACTTGTTTGTTCATGGGCTTACGTAACTGACAATTATCCATTTTATTGTTATTGGTAAAAGTAGGGTAGCATAGGCTTGTAACGGAAGACCTATTCAGTTATGGGTAATTTTAGTTTATGCAACAGCGGCTTATATAAGCTTTTTGAAAGCTTAAAGGCTGTCATTCCATAGAGAAATAAAAATTATCATTCTTTCCTGGAGTAGTCGCTCGCACAAAAAGCAGGCTTACTGCTGATGGTTTGTGCATTCCTATTCGATATATAGATAATGGCTTTCCTGTTTTTTTACCAGTACCGTCACTAGGGCAGTACGATTTTTGTTATTTATAGCTGTGGTATAGTTATTGCGATATGAGTGAAATGTGAATCAAATTTGTCTAGCTCTATTGTGTTGCTTCCTTCAACCGAAAAAAAAAACGGAGAAAAGTATTATTTTGGGGCTGGGTCGGGGAATTTTATCACAACTGTTTGAACGCCAACCTGATCTATAATAACCACAAAACACCATTAGACATATAAATAATTAAAAACCCCAACAAAACAGACGAAACTTGGGAACTTATAGAAACTTGGGAATTTCTAGGGATCGGCCGATATGACTTTTTACCGATACGATACGATACCGATGAAGGGGAAACCGATCCGGCCGATACCGATACCGACCTCGATAACAATAAAAAAAAATCACGACTAAAAGTTTAAATTTCATACAAAAAACAACTCAGGTTTCTGGTTTTGCACGGGTCCAACTGTTGAGATTATCCAAAAAGTTCTGTGCAGCAATAACAGTATTTTTATTAGTCTTATTCCTACTTACGGCTTCAGTACATTCATCTTTTTAGTTTGATTTTAGTTGGTTGTTGTAAAACTTAGCGCATTGGAACTGTCACGTGCTACATTTGCAATACAAACTGAGCAAATGGCTTTGCTTTTCTCACTTGGTTATTGCTTTTACCGCGCTTGGTGTCAGTTTTGCAGGGAAGACAGCTGTGTTTCTAGGCATGACAAATATCTTTATCGGAAGCCTTGTAGTGGCGGATACCGATATGGTAAAAATACCGATAAATAAAGATTATACCGATACCGATATCAATATCGGACTATCCCTAGGAATTTCTTCTATTGCTCTTGGTTTCGGTGGATATCACTATTTTTAAGAGCAGACAGTTCTTAGAAACTCATTGGTGTATACTGCTATTGTTGGTGTTGGATAGATTGCTTTGCAAGACGGAGAGTTTTTTGAAACTTTGGGGTTCTTGCCACCCTGATGGTTTTAGGTGGATATCACTGTTTTTTTGTGGAAACTTGGCTGCCCTTTTCCCACTTTTGGTTTTTTGATGATAATATCTTTCTAGGTTCGTGCTAGTAGTGCATTGTCCTGGTTCATATTCGGTTTTTTCCTACTTAACGTTAGTTTCTAGTGAAAATTACTGTGAAACCAGTAATTATTCACTAGAAACCAACGTAAAAGTAGGAAAAACACGTAGTAACTACTGGTTTCACAATAATTTGGCTGATTTCTTTCTAGTTTTTCGTTACTTTCACGTTTAAAATCTCTTGGTAGGTAAGTGTTTCTGGCATGCTAGTTTGTTGTTAGTGTATTTTTAGTTTCATATTAAGTTCTTGCTAATTTCTTGTTGGTTTCCTGGTTAGTTGGGCTTACTGGTATTCCTGTTAGTTGCTAGTTTCGTGTTAGTGGTTAGTGTCTTCCTTGTTTGTGTCAGTTTCTTGACACATTCGTGTTAGAGTCCTGCTAGTTCCATGTTAATTTTCACGCCAGTGTCATGTTAGCCATGCAAGTTTCTAGCTAGTTTGATGTTAGTTTAGTTTGTGTGCATTGAACATTAAATCTGCAACGCCTTTTGAAAGTTAAACAAGCGACTACAGCGACTATCTAGTCGCAACCAGTCTTCAGTACAATTCTGCCACTTCCGCCACTTTTTCAACGAACATGTTGTGGTACGCTCCTCTATCATGCACTGCAATAGCGATCTCTATTACATAATCTGAAACTAGTGACCATTACAATTTGCCGGTTTAAAAAGTATTAGATTTTAGGGTTAGTGTTAGTTTTCATGCGTAATTGTAAGCCTTTAAGCTTAATTTTTACTTCCCGTTTTAATTTCGTAAGCAGCAACAAACGGAGATTGGGTTCGAGAGTAGACCTATTCATCCATGCAACATGGTCTCGAGACTATTATAAATGAAGCTAATGTGTGTCATTAACAATCCGGTATTTTTTTTACGGTTGCGTGGTTTCCTGTAGTGGTTAAATGCGAAGATCAAATGTTATTATTTCATTTAGTTACGTTGAGAAAGGCTATTAGCTATAAGGAAGCAACAATGTTTTAATTTGCCGTGTTTTTAAAGTTCACTTGACTATCACTGAAAAAGGCGACGGGCGGACGAACGGACGGACAAAGTCGTTGGTGTCGTCTTCCCAGTCATTTCGGCTGTGCACAAGATTAAAATCATGCCTGAATAACTAATTTTACTAACTTTTGCAATGGGCATTCTTGTCGAGACTTATTGAGATTTGGCAGTATAACTATCGGTATCACCTCAACGAATTCACTCCTGTCTGGGCTGTCGAGAGAGATAGGAACACACCGACCTATAACCAGTAAAAGTCAAAGATGTTCCGATTACCACCAGCTCAAAGTTTCTCTTTTGTTTGATCTGGTGGTGATCAGAACTAAAAACGTCGTCTCCATAAAAAAAAAAAGAATTTTTCAATGTTCAAAGTGTATAAGTCTGGCCCTGGGCCGTGTCTGCCCGTGTCTTGTCTGTGTCTCGTCTTGACCAACGTGACAGACTTAATATGAGCAAAAGATGGAGCATGAGCTCAGGCCTTGAGTGTGATGGGAACAGGGACGTTCTCAGCGAATTTTTATACTATTAAAAAAAAATGCATCCATGCTATAAAGAATTCTTTAAAGGATTGGTTTTGTGTCAAGGTAGGTAAGTCAGCAAATCGATTGATGTAGAGAAGTAATACAGTTCTGCCATACATTAGAAAGTTAACTAGATGTCTCATCTTACCTCTTCCAAGCCTACGCGAGGCTCTGGTGGTAGTTGCGGCTACTATATACCTCTGCTAATGCTCTTTCCTTCGAAGCAGCAGCAACGCATAGCATTATCAGAGGTACTTGTAGCTGGAACTACCGCCACGGCCGCGCGTACGATTAAAAGAGGTAAGACGCGATACCTTAACGATATGTTTTTTTTTATGGAAATGTGTTTTTATGACAGCAAAGATTTTCTTGACGTGAAGTGAAAAGTGATATTATTTATTGCCGCTATTCTTGCTGTCAAACGTATTTGAGTCCTTTAGTGTAGGCCGTAATACAGTAAAAAAAAACACCAAACTTCAGTAGTACAGGAGGAGCCAACACGGTGTTGAGTGAGAACGTTAGCCTCGACGTTTCGCATCACATCTGATTTTTTCAAGTGGAACCCTTAGGCCGCCCGCGCACTGAGCAACTTGGCCGCGCGGCCAGGCTTCTGTAGTCAATGAGAGAATGCTTACTGTTTATGTAAAACCACGCACTAATCATTTTCATTGGCTGCAGCAACCTGGCCGCGCGTCCAAGTCGCTCAGTGCGCGGGCGGCCTTAACTAACGAACATGTAAACACAAATCAGGTGTTTATGTTTCTTGAGTTATAAATAAATACAGATGCAAACCTATTTACGTTGCCTTTTGGACTTATATATCAGACTGCCTGAGCAGGGAATCGAACCCACGACCTTTGAAACCAAAGGCCGAGGTTCTACCGTTGAGCCATACTGACACGGCCATCTTTCTTAGTTAAGGGTTGCTCTTGTAAAAGAAACAGATGTGATTCGAACCGTCGAGGCTAACGTTGTCACTCAACACCTTGTTGGCTCCTTCTGTACTACTTAGGAACGTAAGCCCACGCAAAAACATTATTCCTAGAAATAAAAATAGTTGGATGGGAGATCCCTAGGGACCAAAGAAAGGCGAGTCAAGCCCCCAGCTGACTAGTTTGGCCGTGATCTCCGAACCAAGAGGACGCGAGATCGAATCGCGTTGCCGACCCAAGTTCCATGGGACTTTAACATTGGCCTCTCTAAAGTGTTTCTGGCAAAGAAGGGAGTTTATATGGAAAGACTTCACTTTACTTTCTGGGTAGGAAGTTTTACAATTCTTTGCCAATAGAAATGAAACGGTTGAATGAGATGTCATCATTTAAGATAAATTTGTTTTCAAGTGGCTATGCTTGATATAAACCCATTTACCTTAGAAAATTTGTTCAACATTGTGAGTTCACTTTTTCTAAATTTAAATATTTTGTTTCATTTTGCATTCTTCGTTTTGTTCTTCGGCAAAGTATTGTGCTATTGTGGTTTTTGTTTGTTTGGATTACCCACGTACGTTTTGTTTATGCTTATCTTTGCAATTTTAACTAAATTGTTTTTCTCCTTCTTCTTGTTTTTATTTTATTGTTTTATATAAATATATTTGTTAAATAATTTCTCTTATGCAATCCTGATATTTGATATTGCGGAGAATATCTTTCCTCAGTGTGAGTTTGATTTGCATTTTTGTCCGTCCCCAATCCACACATGGGTATTATGCTCTTGTGGTGTGTGGGTTTGTCACTTTTATGACTGTCCTTGTATATGCTTCTAAATTCTTGTTCTAAATACATGGAGGCGTTAAAAAACTAATGATGAAATTCTCTGATTTTTCTAGGTTTTCCAGACCAATGCTGATATTTTTCCCTGATTTTTTTTTCGTTCGAAAGATGAAGTAGCCTACAGGACTAAAAAAAAAAAAAAATTCCCAATTTTCAGCAATCATAATAACAAGTAGGTAAAAAGTAGGAATGCCGTGATTTGACCAAAGCTACAAACGTACGGCCCGTACTACTTAGGCCTAAAGAGTGTTCCTTTATCAGAAATGAAACAAAAGAACAAAATGATAGTTTTAACCGAAATAAAGTGAAGGTTTTAAAAGTAAAAAGTGAAATATGAATTATAGGGCTTCCGCCCGTTTGCCATAATCCCGTTTGCTATAATCGCGTTTGCCATAATCCCATTTGCCATAATCGCGTTTGCCATGATCCCGGGAGCCCTAAATATCTTAGCCCAGTAGCCATAATCCAGTTTGTCATACATGTCCGTTTGCCATAGATCCTATATCAAGTCTCATTCAAATTGAAGAATGTTCTTAACATTCAAAACTACGTATGGATTATTCACTCCTGGTGCCCAGTTTCTGCGCCATCTCTTGAAAAAACTAGTCACTGTTTGTCATTCCAAAAAAAAAAAAAAACTACGGATAATTAATGAGCACACGTACTTACTTCATGTGGGCAAAAAAAACTATAAAAAAAAACCCGTTTCCATACCAAAGGTAATCTTTTTTGGGGGGGGGCGGCTGGTGGAGGCGGCAGGTTGAGAGTATTGCGTGGGCTTGCCCTTAAACGAAAATATTGTCCTCCCCACTAAAATTAAACTTTCACAACATAGGTAGCCTACCACTTTACTGAATCCAAAATCCAATATTGGGATCCGAAAATGTTGGTTCTGTTTCGAAATGCTTGAAAATTCAGAAAAGTGTCCAACTTTCGTTCAATGTGTACTGTTGTCCCGCGTATAATTAGAAGTTTCATAAGTGGTGTAATGACTGCACTATTTTTATTGTTTTTAAACCATCTTAGAAAAAGGTTTTTTTTTAAGTTAGAAAAAATTTCAAATTAGCATCGAATTTACAACAAAATTTTAATACGTACAAATAACATAGCTCCGCATTTCAATTGGAATGATGAAAAAACAGAAATTACTTATGACAACAGATGGCGCAGAAACTCGGCACCAGGAGTGAAAAATCCATGCGCAGTTTTGGACGGCTACGAATATTCTTTCTTGAAATTGGGTTTTAGGACGATGCCGTCAAATCCGTCAGTATAGCAAATGGGAAATTATGGCAAACGGGAAATACAGCAGAAGAGGAGAAGGGTATAATTTCGAGCAAACGGGAAAACGCTCTAGGGCTGGGACGATTGCCGTAAAATTGGTCGTCAAACGGGATTATGGCAAACGCACCGTAGCCGAATTATAGAGGAAAACGACTTTCCGAAAAATGTTGAAATTCGGAAAATTCTGAAATTCTGAAATTTGGAAATTCTCAGTACATGTTTATCAAATTCCCTGATTTTTCCCTGACTTTTCCAGACTTGATAAATTCCCTAAGTTTTCCCGGTTTTCACGGTTTTCAGGTGGAAAGCCACCCCGAAATAATAATAAACTCTACTCAGTTTGTCTTGTTTACACCTGTCGCCTGTAGTCCGCTCTAAAGATAGCGGAGATCTTCTAAATATAAAAACAAGACAAAATAAAAATACTATGCATGGTTGAAAGTCTCATACGTTGTGGTAATGAAGTACAGGCTTTGCTGCAAACTGTCATCAAAACAGGTTTCCCATGAAAAATTGAAGCCAAACGAGATTTACAAGAAAACCAAAATCGGCGTAAATGAGAGATATAAAACTGGAGTGAAATAATGTAAAAAAGGTATGCTACAACGGGGGTTTATACCTACCACGGCTGTGACGTCACGCTAACTCAACGTCATGCTAAATTTTCGTTGGTTAAATCCCGTTAACCAACACCGGAAGTGTGCGTCATCGTAAAAGTGTGGGTTATCAAGTTACCCCACACTTTTGCCTATAACCCACACTTTTGACACTTCCGGATCACGCGACCGGGAACGCACACACCAACAACCAAATACAGATTGCAAAAAAAAAAAAAAAAACTAAACGTAATAAAAACATACAAAACGAATTACTTAAAAGGAATGAAATTCCATCCCTGCAAATTCTTATATGTCTGGCCTATAAGCTATTCACTCTGCGTAATTCCCTCCCCCCCTCCCTCCACAAACTAAAATGCAATGACCTTCATTCATACCGTTAGCCTATTATCGTATTTTTTAAAATAATTTTCAAACTACAAACTCTCAAAATGAATTACATACCTTCCCAGAATATCATTCTATCCCTGCGGTCTCTTAT
The DNA here is from genome assembly GCA_023313725.1 of Lithobius niger. NCBI lineage: Eukaryota > Metazoa > Arthropoda > Chilopoda > Lithobiomorpha > Lithobiidae > Lithobius > Lithobius niger. The sequence goes on along the minus strand of JAHWFP010212815.1, from coordinate 31,668 downwards.
CGAAGTTCTATCACTCCGAAAAGCTTCGAAAACACAAAGCGAGCTGCTAGCGTGAAATACAGCGAAACGACGCTTCATCTCCTTCCCACCCACTCCCCCTACAAACTGACGCAAAGGACTCGTCGGTCTACCATCCACTCCACCCTCCATAAACTAAAATGGAATGACCTTCATTCATATCGAGATATTTTCACAAGACACAAACACGTTTTAATAAAATAAGAGTTAGCTAGACGTCCCAACCGTGGCATAAAACAGTTAATGGCTAGAATCTCGCAGTTATTGATTTTTAACCAACGGCTGCGATCATTTCCCCGGCTCTCGTATGCAAAAGTCTCGGACTGACGCCCTCGACCTTTGCATACTCGAGCCGGGCCAATGATCGCAGCCGTTGGTTAAAAACCGATAACCGCTCGCTTCTAACCAATAACTATTACTTACCGTAAATAAGACAGCTTAGAGACTTTAAAAAAATGAACATAGGTCTGCTAAAAAAATTGACGTTTTGAGTAAAAACACTTGTCGTTTTGAGACGCCGTTTACAAAAAAAAAACTGTATCGAGAACCCACTAAGCCACATACAATTCCCACTCATCATCTCCTTTTTTGGATTTTTTACCTTACCTTCCCCTCATTGCTCCAATTTTTAAGCAGTTATTGTTCCTTTTTTTTGCCTTTTTGGGCCCATTTTCACCACCACTCCAGCAAAATGTCAGCCATTTTATTTTCAGAAAAAGGGCTTTTCCTATGTGGGCAGGGGCTAGCGTCCCTTTCGCTCCCCCCCCCCCCCCCACTACTATGTGTACGTCTCTGCCCCTACCCCTCCCAATCCGAACCAGACAAGAAATTATCACCATAACCTGAACCAACCCTTTATACACAAATCAGCTTATCATTCTTCAACAAGGGGTAGGTTTAACTCCTTTAACAGGGTTAAGTAGGAGATTCAGGTTTCGAGTGGCGCTATCTTTTCATTTCTTTGCCATAGCACTGCGACACCAAATCGATGATTTCGATGCCTATTCCGAAGATTCGTTCGGCCAGTCACCAGCTTCAATTTCCTGCTTCCAAGGCCATGCATAGCGTGTGTTGTGGTGCTGCCATCTAGTGGTACCGATATGAAATATACACCTCACCCTGAGGTTGTTTATACGGACAGTTGCTGCCATCTACATTTTGTTTTACAAATTAAGCTGAAGCGAGCTTCGCACGAACCCCGTGTTTGTTTATTTCTTGGATGTAAGATAACTTAGTTAATTAACTATCTTTCCTCCAAGGTTTATTTATTTCAATTAAGTTCTTTTACCTTTCATTTGAAGTAAACTAATGCTCGTATAGATGAACCGGGTCAGTTTTCAATCTTACTACGCGCTTTGCAAAAATGTAAAGTCTAGTGGTAAAATGCCGGGGAACAAAACGGCGAAACTATCGCATCTTACCTTTTCGAAGGCTACGCGACGCCTGGTGGTAGTTTTGGCCCCTAATGCCTGTGTTAATGCTTTTATCTTCGAAGCAAAGCGAAGGAAAAGTATTATCAGAGGTATTAGTAGCCGGAACTACCACCAGGGCCCCGCGTGGCATTGGAAGAGGTAAGATGGGATATCTAGTTAACGTTTATATCTGTGGCGAAACCTTCAATGGGCTTGGGAATGTCGGATTGGCACGAAGTTCCTGCCTGTGTTTAGTTTAGGATAGGCAGGAACTCCCCTACCTCGGCACACATTTTCTTCTGAGGGGCAGGGGAGAAAATATGAGAGTCTTCCCAGGCGCCCCGTTTGGTTAAGTGACAGCTACCACTATAGTTTCAGATAATAGGTTGAGGGAGCCCCGTGCGTTCCCCGCTGGGTATGGCAGATTTGCGGACGCTTTCTTTTGACATTTCGTTGTAATTTTTGGCATTGGAGTGAATATTATCTTTAAATAAAAACACATGGAGGGAGCACTTCGTATTAGACGAAGTTAAGAAGGCACCTCAAATCGGAGTGTGAATTTTATAAATTAAATTTTTTTAACACATGAAACGCCCATTTTCCGCTGATCTTCAATTATGTAATAAACTATTTTACGGGGGGGGGGGGGGGGAATCGTAAAGAGGAGGGTGGAATTTAAGTATGAATGTAATGGTTATCTGTAAAGAACACTGGCACTATATGTGAAGAAACAATAAAAGAGAAAAAAAAGTTACACAAAAGGGTGCCAAAACTACGAAAGACGGGCGCCTGTGTCACAGCCAATGGCACACCCAGGCATTTTTTTTTTCGTTCGGGTGGGGAGAGAGAATCAGAATTTAAAATGGAGTCCGAGAATTCAGCTAAGAGACCTAGGAAGTGCGTGCGGCGCCCCCCCCCGAGAGAAAGAATTAAATACATTGGTGCCCTACAATACAACTGATCTCAGCAGTTTAGCACCTTTGAAACGTTAAAAGATAAACTTTCAGAATGTTTTTAGAAATTACTAATTAATTGTATACTTTTACCAAATTTTGCTTTGACTTGAGGTCTTGTACCTCTTCCCCACCCCAACTCAAAGCCAGTGTGGAGCCGGCTCAAGACACGCAGACAACACAGCCGCGAAGGCACCCCGATCTAAAGGAGGCCTCCAACTTATCACCTTGTTTTCTAAATAATGTTATTTTCAAAATCAGCATTCTCCCGTAACTTTTCTCAGCTTTCACAAGCGCTAGAGAAAATGTAAGCCTGGAAGGCGAGGTAAACAAATTAGCAAAATACTACACTTGTGGCTAGGGGTTGGGTAAACAATAATAATGAAAAAAATATACAGAACCTGCATAGGAATTTAAACGGTGTTGGGCCACTGCTGAACAAATCTGGTTGTCTATCAAACTTTACCGACTTTTACCAACTTTGACGTGGTCTAATTTCCAGTTCAGATCGTCAGGCAAACCTGAGCTGTCCCAGCACACAATAACCACGATCACCATTGCAGATTCATTCTATGTAACTTAATTCTCCCTGTAACCCAGAGAAAAGTAAATATCTATACAGTATCGAATTTCAATACAACTGAAACATTAATTGATCGTAATTTAGCTGCCGTCCTTCACAAGCCGATTCCGGAAAAGGCAAATGATGCGTCTTTGTAAAAAAAAAAAAAAAAAAAAAAAACCTTATCGACGGTAAATGCCGGTGGTAGATAGATTTAAACGATAACACAACTTGAGGGATGACAGTATAGCGGTTCATTGCTAAAGGCGACTTTCGGCATGCAGGACGGTGTAGTTACATGAAGCATAAGATAGCAGGAAATTTGCTATAGGTCGTTGAAAAAACACACTAAACACCTGATATGTCTGAAAACGAAGCCATTTCAGCACAACCGAAAACTGTATGTTGGCAAACGTGTGGACAAAACCTCGTAACGGGGCAGGAGGTAGGGAGTAGGAGAAGAATGACATTTGAGTCGTAAAGATAGCGACGATGTGAGTTTAGTTGGTGCTCAGTGGACCATTCTGCTTCTGAGGACCAAAATGTGTACGTTTGTGCAGTCATCTGAATTCAAAAGTTTAGATTTACAACATCGTTACGAATGCAAAATAAAACTTTAAAAAATAGTGACGAACGAATTTGTAAAGTCAGTAACTTACAGATGTTGCTGGGTATTTTTTTAATTCCTTAGAATAACGTACAGGTAGTATGACGATTTAAAATTAAGAGTAACCTAAAAAATTTCTAATTCTGCCATGGAAGAAACGACGACCCAACGAAAACTATGACCGTTGCTAGTAGTACGGTTTGGTGAAGGTACAGACTGTTGGCTGTATTGCAATAGTCTCCAGCACAGTAAATGATTTTGACACATTCTTGACTCCTTCCATGTTCCGAGACGACGACGTCATCACAATATTCTTTTGTTAGTTTGTCATACTTCCCAAGATCTTGCGAAGAGCATCCTGATTCAACACTGGTAAAACCTGAAAGTGTCATCAAATTAAAATATTACAAATTTAAGAAGTAGGTTTTTTTTTTGCAAGGTAAAACTAGCGTCATGAGTAAGCTTGCGTACACGATCATAGCTAGTGGGGAGGTGGGGACGACTGTAGAAAAGTATGAAACAGAATTTTTTCGTATTCGTCTTTTTTTTTAATTCATCATCCTTTTTAACTTTTTAAAAAATTTTCCTAATAAATATTCCGTATGCAAGGTTAAGCCACAACGAAATCACCAAGAACTAGGGAATGGAACCAGCTTTGTTTTTTGATACTTTTTTTTCAGCACGGCAGATCTGTCCTTGTTGAAAGATAGTTGCCGAGCAGCATAATTCAAGAAAAAGTAGGGAAAGACAAAAGAAGTATGATTAGGCTACTGTCTAATAGAACTTCACCTGCGTTGTTTTGACAGTTTGTGGGCAAGTGAGGAGGGGGGGGGGAGTGGGATGGAATCAGTCTACAGTCGTAAAAATGTATAGTTTGGGAAGGATTTTTAAAAACACACACTTGAAGCACTGCGCACTAGACATGGAACTGACCCATGGGTCGGTGGGTCAGTGGGTCAAATGGGCCACATTTTTTACATGGGTCAAGTGGGTCAAGACCGTTCACCCATCGACCCACAATAGTCTTACCGTAATCAGTAGTTTATCAGTACTCTTTAAAAATTGTTCTTACTCTTTCAAAAACGGTTTTCCCTAGAAGGCTAAAAATCCAAAATCACCGGCCTGGGGGGGGGGCACAGAAATGCTTGTTTTGCATTTATGCTATTTTTAATAAAACAAAAGTTTTAATTAGAAGGTTTCTCAAAGGTCCTAGAGGAAGGTCGTTATAACACAATATGGGGGGAAAGTTTAGAAAGGCCTGCGTTAAAAAAATAAAGGATGGTGATAAGTTATTACCAACCTTTTTCTTTAACGTGGTGCCTGATAACACATAAATGATCCGTGGAAGGACGGACATTCTTTAATGAAGGCTGGAGTTGTGTGAGATGGGAACCCTTTACTACACCTGTAAATATTTATCACCAACCTTATTTTTTAACGAATTAAACTGTATTATTTTTTCGTAGCGTGGGTTAGGTCGATGGGTCACATTTTGTTCTTATTGGGTGGGTAAAGTGGGTCATGGCTCGAGTGGGTCAAGTGGGGCTGAGACTGACCTACTGTAGATGACTGATCATAACTGTTCTCTGGGATAAACAACGTCAAAAATACGCTGTATAGGTTTTAACTTAACAAAATATAAATAAATAATACCACTTAGTTCAGGCATGCGGCAATTTCGCGTGAAAAAAAGTGTTGATCTCCTTTTGTTTGAAGCTGGGAAGTGGATGGCTTCTCCAAGCCAAAGCCGACTGGGGAGAAGTCACATACGTCTCACCTCCTGGATCAACTCCCATTTACAGCCACCAAAAAATTTACGCCCTTCAGCACTGCTTTCATAAAAGATAATTACGGCGATGCTGAATCGGTTGCCCTGGAGCAAGGAAACGAAAGCCACAGCTTTCCTCCCAGATGATCTTGTGACAGGGATGGAGTATGAACCGATAGTTACAGCGTGTATTTTTTACATAAACTCCCACGATGTATTTTGCACGCTACTGATGAAAGTCATTAGGTTTTTTTTTTATCACTCTCTTAAATATGTTACAAAAGTAAATTTTTTACGGTTTGTTCGTGAAGTGTTTATCATATAAAAAAAACCCAACACTGATAATGAGGGGCTCAAAATTAAGAATGGTTAGCCCCTTCAAAAGAGTGACAACAATATATCGAAACATTCGCCAAAATAATCCCACCGAGTATTTGTTCGACGGTTAAATGAAAAACTGCTTTGTTACTCTTGGGCGATTGGAAAGTGTTTGTTTATATGTATATATGCACGGGTTAAATGCTGCCTATGGACGTTTCCTTTTGGCCGTGTCAGTCTGGCTCAGCGGTAGGACCTTGACCTTTGGATACAAAGGTTCTGAGTTGGATTCCCCGCTCAGGCAGTCTGACATGTAAGTCCAAAAGGCAACGTAGATAGGTTTGCATCTGTATTTGTTATTTCTTGTGAGCCTTTGGCTTTCCCGTCTTTAAACTTGGTAGCAATATTGACGTTTTTCCTTTAATATCTAAGGTAGAGATTTCAACGTTTTTCGGCCCAAGGTATCCTTAATTTTTTTTTTGTGTGGGCAAAATTTCACCCCTGTCCTAAAGTTGAATAACTGTTTTTTTCAAGTAAAAAGGGTATTGCTCTGCCCACATGCATATGTCAATGCCTGACCCTGTTTACCCAATCCAACACAACACATTATTTATTATTGTTTATTACTTGGTTTAGTAAATTTTGTTTACTTGTCTGATTTTAGTTAATTGGTTTAGGTACTGTTAACTTTAATTTATACTTTACTTGACACTTAAAATACATGTGGACATTGCAGCATGAATACTGATATTAATTTTCATGAGATTTTTCATTCTCTTTATTTGCAGTAAGTTACTTAATATCGGAATGTTGCAATCTTAAATCAGCGCCCAGACCTTTTCCGTATTTTGTTTTGGTCGTTACATATTAGGAGAAGCCTGATTCGCGTAGATATATTGTCAAAAACAGAAGGAGAATTTTTATTGTTTTTTTCAGCAAGTGCCGAAAATTCATCTGGGAGTCCTGCCAGAATACAACAAGAGCAATACACGTTTCAAATTTCCTTTTAGGTCAGCACCATATTTAAGATTGTGTTGAACCACTCTGTTGCGCGGCACCCTTCAACACAAGGGTTTTCCGGAACACCGACTGAAAAGCACTGGTCTAAAATATTAGTAGGTGGCATTGACTTCGCAAACGTTTTGGTCTTTTGTTTTTGGGTCTGTTCGTGAAGTGTTTATAAGAAATAAAACAAAGTCTTACTGCTGTTAGTTGATATAACTTTCCACATGCAAGACTTGTCATTTGGTGGTTCACAAATCGAAATGTGATTAATTATGGGGCTGTTTGTGCATTCGATGCATTCATAACAATGTAAAGCACCTGAAAGAAAGAAAAAAATAGTGAATCAGTTGTGAAAACCACATTAAGTGAAAAACGAACAGTGTTTGTTTATGTGCTTCAATAACGTTTATGCAAGGTTAGCTCAACACATTTTCGTGGATAGAAGTTGGTTACGAATCTAGTTCCATGGCGACAGTGAGATTGCCATTGTAACAACTCTACCTGCCACATCGACTGGTTAAATCAGTGCATCTGTATCAGTCAGTGACAATACGAGAAATAATTTTCCCTGAAATAACAATTTTCACAGTTGCTTCTGAACTCTAATTACAGACCTTCTTTATCGACTGGCAGAGCCAATACCAGTATTTAATTTTCAGGTTATTTCTAGCTCGAAAAATGCGTGCGACATCGTAGCGTAAACGCACACTGAGCGTTATTTTATACGGCATGGAAAAGAAACAGATAGGCTTAAATGAATAAAAACGAAGTTACAAACACGCAAGATACTTTGTTTTTCTGTAAGTAAGTAAATCCGTATAGTAAATAATACGTTCGACACAAAATAGATGTAGACCTAACGAATATAAACGTAAGTCGGAAATAAACCACTGGTGAAAAATTATTTACTAGAAATAACGTAGTATAGCCTAAACTTTCTTACGTTGTGTCGTACCCCGTTTCTTACTTAATTGGGCTAAGTAAGTTAGTTTAATCTTAATTTACACGCCAACTGAGAGAAGTGTGCTCTTTAAAAACCTCCAAATTCTCCTCATAATCATTGAACAACTGTTCCTCCGCTATATGGAATAGCTGAGTGCAGCAGGTTCGTAATTACCGTTGCACTTCAAAATATGTGTCTCCAGGGTACTAGCAGGGAGCTTGGATTACATGTAGCTTTGATAGGGTGGACCCACTTACTATTACGCTGTACCGCGAGAAACCGTGCGAGATTTTGGTAGCAGCTTTGCAAACTTCAAACGCGTTTGACGTTTCTGCTCCCTTTTTTCGCGCCATTTTACAGATTCTTGCATCTCATTGGCTTTTGCTTTTTCCGATGAATCAACACAAAATTGGACTAACAAACGGACGAGTACGCATCATCAAACGTAAGCCGGACCGCTCCAATTGCTTAAATTGTTTTAAAGTGCAATAACCTACTAGCACAATCAACAATGCGACTGAAAATCGCAACGGTTGTTATCAGAAGGAGAGCACCGTCATGCCATTGTTTTGGTTTCAACGCAACTACGTCAGCTACTCTCGTCTCGGGTGATCTGGTAAGAATTTGTTGTTTTGTTTTAATAATGTGTAATTTAACGTTCAGCAAAGATTGAGCGATCAGATATTTCATAATTATTCATTAATTTCGTTAAAAACTACTGGCTAGTTAAAACAAACCTTTTTGTTGGTTTCGAAAAAACCAAGCGTCGTCTGCTTCGAGGATTGGTTTGGGAGCCAAAACGTCATTAACTGAATCTCGCTCGTGTATACCTTACCACGAGAAATAGATGTGCTGTAGCTCAGACGCGTTCACCGAGTGGGGCCACCCTGTCAAAGCTACGTATAATCCAAGCTCCCTGGGTACTAGTATCAGTTAGACAACGGCGTTCGGCAACAATGCGGTTAGAAAGCCAAAGTAGATGGAGTGCCGAAGGCACGAGATCAACAGAGGTTTTCTTACCGCATTGTTGCCGAACAACATTGTCTAACACACTTGTACAACGAGACCATTGTTGCGAGTCGCGTGCAGTCTCAAATTCCTGAAAGCCGACTCCATTTGTGACCATTCAATGCCGGTGGTCAACATAGCCGACGATTTGTTTGATGATTCAGATACAGATGTGTTGCTGTCTCAAATTCCTTTAAATGTGGAAGGTGAATGTGTTTCGTACGCTGCTGATTCGCCAGCAGCCTCAGGTTGTGTTAATAATCTTTGTTTTTTCTTTGGGTTCCGTGGCGTGCAGTCTTCATGGTAGTAAGATTGCACGGCACTCTAGTCCAACAATGATTTCATTGTTGCAGTCGTGCATCTTCACGAAATTAAGGCACGGCTACAACAATGGAAGACTCGTACAATTATGTATACCATACAAAGGCGGTTGTTATTAATACGTTAGATACACATACTAAGAACATACATTACTCAAGCGGAGATAATGGATTGAGAGTAGCAGAAGATGAAGATGAAAAAGGAGGGAAAAAAAAGAACCATAGTAAGTTACGAATAGACCATAGACTAATACTTAATACACATTAAGAAAACGTAAAACTAACACAAAAATACACTAACGTAAAAATACACCTTAAAAAAATACAGCTTAAATTCAAAGCTGCCAAAAACCATCAGTTTGTTAGAAGAACACAGAACGTTCAACTTGAACTTGCTTTCCAAGCAATATCTGAGTTAGGATTAATCAACCACCCAAAAAGATGTTTCTGAAACGTGTTAAAATTGACTTGTGCGGCCCTATCTGATAAAAACAACAACAACAACAAATAATTCCCCTACGGAAACCTTAAAAAAAAAACCGACCGAAACAGTCTAATACAAGCTGAGAAATGTACGATCACTAACAACTCTACTAAAATTACGGCACGACTCAGATGCTTGAAGAAAACAAGTAAGATCTTTAAGCATTGATTAAGTCGTACCATAATATTTGATGAACATTTTTAGTGGTCTTGTTCCAAGTTTATATGGAAACTTTTCGAATGGAAAACTCGTGGTCTTACTATTAACATTGCTTTCGAAGTATTTTTTTTTATAGTTTTTTTTTTCCGTAATAGATTAAATTTTAGAAGAACTATGGCTTTCGTGTGCTCGTGATATCATCATCCAAACGTTGGAATTCTATTTTACACGTCCAATGGCTACCTTTGTAAAGGAAAATTAAAACAAAACACAGTTAAAACAATACACTAGAAATAACACAGTAATACAGTAAGCCACCTTTTATGCACTTAATAAAACGTCAGAGTGGCATGACCTAGATTCGAAGTGACTACCCGATTCGTCTCCAGATCACTGGTATAACGCATTTGTCAGTATGGGTGCTTGCTAGTCGAGGAATGGCCATATCGATAAAGGTGTTGTGTCAGTGATCAAGAGAAGGATAAAGTGAATAAAGGTGGCTATAACTGTGGTCAACTGGTCATCGTGGCTGAGTGGTGAAAGAGCTCAGCCTGGTTGCTGGAGGTTTGTGGATCTGGTCGAACTCCTGGAAAGGGGATCTTGGCAAAGTCTCCGCCAGGACTGCCGGCCACGGTAGCGTGAGAGGCTACCATGCTCCTTCAGGGCTTATGGAAACTATTCTGGCCAATTCTGGATAATCTTTCGGCCCCTACGACGATCGGAGGTTTCCCCGTTCAAATCCCCGGGTTGGCACCTCCCTTTGCCAGATATATCTTCTCTCCTAAAGGTCTGTTAATGTTAAAAATTGAGCCGGTTCAACCACACGAGCATTACATTGCTTCGGCTGATTTACGGCTCAAAAGAAATTAATAATAATAAAAAGAAAAAAAAACTGTACTATGTTATTTCTAGTGTATGGTTTTCTCCGTTTGGTTACTTTTCCTCTTTCCTTTATATATTTTACAGCAGTTTGAAATTTATTGAATGTCCGTTTGCCTATGTTACTGAACTGAAGTTAAATTTGAATGCGGTGTCTTGTATTTTTATGGCTTAAATTAAATTTAGTACTATAACAAAACTCACGATGACTGTTGAGATTAGGGAAAAACAATGCGTAAGATAATTGAGCTGTAGATTTGAATGCAATGAGAGCTGAAATAACACGAGGCCTGAGTTATAACCTGAACATACACGAGGTGTCAGATAAGTGAGATAAGCAAGATATGAGGTAAATGAAGTGCACTAGATTTGAGATAAATGTGATGCACGACGATATATACAAAATAAAATGGGAAAATATTTGAGTACATCAAGGAGCGTCAACGAACGAAAGCCTTACCCTGCAGAAATTTTTAATTAAAAAATTTTTTTTTGTGGTAATCAGTTTTAATTTAATCAACTTTATTACTAATGCATTTTTTTCATTTTTTTAGGTTTATTTTCAATTTTTAATCCGAATTCTTAAACTTTTTAATGTAGACTATCCGAGTCGCTTGCTTCGCTCCCTCACTCAGCGACGTCGCGTCATGCTCGAGGAGATTTCTTGCTTTATTCTCTTTGTTATAGTTTTTTAGAAGTTTTTCCGTTAGTTTTTTTAAATTTCGTAAAGTTTATTAATAGCCATGAAATCAATGTTTTCATTTGTGCACTAACGGAAGTTTAAACAATAGCAACGGATAGGTCGTCGTTGCGAGTTTTAAAATCATTACACTAATAACAATGTAAAGGCGTTTAACTCGAACAAAGATGATTGATGCAACTGAAAGTTAACAAGTTTTCCAGTTGTTTTGACATGACGTTACGTCAATTGTTACAAAAGGAGAAAGACGGAAATCATCAAGGCTCTTGATGAGCCGATGATTTTGAAGTATTCAAGGTAGGTTTCCAGTAAAAGATCCGAAGTTCTTCATGAGTCCCGGGATTATCAATTTAAGAACTTTCTTTAATATAAGTTGCAAGTTGTTAAAAGCGAAATGTTGGAAATGGTCTGACATATCAAGAAAGGGTTAACTTAAAATAAAATCGAATGCAACAATCGTGTTTTAAACAATATTCAATTTCGGTAACAATGATAAAGAAATTGTAAGTTAAGTTTGACGAAACATTGTTGTTTCGGTCGTTCAAAAAAAATTAAAGGGAGTTGCTGTTGGTTTTCTAGATTAACTTATTTTCACGGGAAAGTGGTTGGGCTTACACAATTATTAGGCATTCCATTGCAAGAAAATAGGCTTCAGAATTTCAGAAATTATTGTACATAGAAGAAATGTGTCTAACGTGAATTCCAGCGTGAATTATTTTAAAGACTAAGTCAATTAAATCAGGCTTGACAAATCACAGTAGTGGCAATTCAAGTCACAAATATTCAGCGTGGATGCACGTTTTCAGAAACTGAGTGTTTAAATGCAAAATCTTGAGAAGTTATACAAACAAAACGTATCATAAAATCTGCAAGTTTGTAATAAAGTCAACAAATAAACAACTTTAAGCAGCGGTGGTTCAGTGGTAGAATGCTCGCCTGCCACGCGGGCGGCCCGGGTTCGATTCCCGGCCGATGCACCAAATAGTGCGACTAGGAAGTTGGATTTGGGATTTATAGTCGAATGGCGTCGCACTTCTGGTTAAATTTGGTTAAAATGGAAATAAATACGTCCAGGCTGGAAATCAGTTGCATCTGGACTTTATTTTTATGGCATAGTTGGATGAAGGAAGGGAGGTGTGGTGGTTGATGTTTTCGAACGTTCGCCTAATCCTTCAGAATAGTAGTCCTAGTTTTGAATAGGCCCGACCTGCATAAGGACAGAAGAACAGACCCTAAATCGTTCCGCTTTGGTCGAGCAAAAGTAGAGAAGAGAGGAAAAATAACCAAAGGAAAGCCTAGCACGAGAATTTAGGTTCACGCGTGCGTGGGAAGCCTTTCACACAATTTTATATACAATATTTTACATTGCCTTATATTGCATAACAAATTTTTATTTAAAGCCACAATATTCCACTGATCGCCCCCAGGGCCCAGTGCAGCGGGAAGTGCCAGCACTAACGAACCAGAGGGCACAAGGACATCAGACGCAAGACAAGCCTAAGGGGTCAAGTTGATAAACGCCAGGACTATGGGGATGATAATAATTATGAGGGTCCCATGTCCCAATGAACCAAGACTCATCGTGTAACGGCGCCAGGAGGTAAGCTCTGCCCAAGGCCAACAGGCAAATCGAGGACTGGCAAGTTCCGTCACTCTAATATGTCCTGTTTTTACTTTGGTTATTTCTTGTCATAAACAATCACTTTTTTTTTTTAATTTCTATTTCTCCTAACATTTTTATTTATACTCCCGAAAGCCAGAGCGCAGTTAATCCGGCGTCAGCACTTGTGACTGCAGTAAAGCTAACAAGGCCAATTTAGGACATTATAGTCCCGGATGCTATGGTGGGAGCGTAGTTACGTCGTCCCTTCGTCCATACTTTATTTTACAACAGTCGTTATTATTTTTTTTTACCGTAGCATTTCTATGGAAGGATCGTACTGCGACGGGACGATGTGTGAATGAGAATTTCCAGGCTTAATACATTTTTACAATTACAGGTTTATAAAGATAAAATTGTAGGTTGTATCAAGTTTTCGGCAACCAAGTAGGAAGTAACGTTAAAACACGATAATGCGTATAAAAGCAGGATGTCAAATCCACCCCAAACCCCCTCCCAACCAACGAAAAACTCCCTGAAGTTAGTAAAACAAGAAAAATCAACAAAAGTCATGGAACTAGAACTATTTTAAACGACACCTGGTTCAGTATTCGGATCCAGTGACACTTATAATCCGCTTCCACCCGTTTGCCATAATCGCGTTTGCCATAATCTCGGAAGACCTGAATATCTTAGCCCAGTAGCCATAATCCTGTTTGTCATACATGTCCGTTTGCCATAAATCCTATATCAAGTCTCATTTCAAATTGAACTGTGAAAAACTTAACATTCAAAACTACGTATGAATTATTCACTCCTGGTGGCGAGTTTCTGCCCCATCTGTTGACAACACTTGCCACTGTTTGTCATTAAAAAAAAATTATGGATAAATAATGAGCACATGTACTTACCTCATGTGGGCAAAAATAAAAAACCGTTTCCATATCAAAGTTTAATCACAGTAATCTTTTTTTTGGCTGGGGGAGGGGCAGATTGAGAGTATTAGGTTGGCTTGCCCGCAAAGTAAAATTTTGTCTTGGGCCCCCCCCCGCCCCAAAAAATGCTAAACTTAAACTTTCACAACATAGATAACCTACCACTTTTCTGAATCCAAAATCCAATATTGGGATCCGGAAATGTTGGTTCTATGTTTCGAAAAGCTTGAAAATGCAGAAAATTGTCCATTTCGTTCAGTGCATAATGTTGCCTTAGTAGAAGTTTCATGTGTGGTATCATGAATTCACTATTTTTATTGTTTTTAAACCATATTAGAAAAAAAGGTTTTTTTTAAAGTTAGACAAAATTTCAAATTAACATCGAATTTTTTAATAAGTTTTAAAATGTCCAACTAACATAGATCCGCATTTTAATTGGAATGTCAAACAGTAACTACTTTTGTCAACAGATGGCGAAGAAACTCGGCACCAGGAGTTAACAATCCATGCGCAGTTTTGGACGGCTACGACCATTCTTTCTTGAAATTGGATTTTAGGACGACGTCGTCAAATCCGACGGTATAGCAAACGGGATTATGGCAAACGGGAAATCCAGCAGAAGAGGGGAAGAGTATAATTTCGAGCAAACA
>JAHWFP010212815.1:0-17337 GCA_023313725.1 Lithobius niger | reverse complement strand
GGGACGATTGCCATAAAATCTGTCGTTAAACAGGATTATGGCAAACGCACCGTAGCCGTTACCGCACACCAGATAAAATTGCACTAATTTTCACAACGACACATCTAGTTATACTGTTACTTTATGCTTTTGAATATAAAGAGGCACAATTTTGAATTGCAGATAGTACATTTGGCTCAACGTTCTACACAGCAACTGGATTCCACCGATTATCCGATTATGTAATTATCAGGGCGACCTTCTTTTTAAAAAGTTATTTACCATGACATAATATGACATTTCTCTTCCTCTCATCACATAGAATGAAGACTACAACATGATACTGGCATTACGTAGACATAGTATGAATATTGTACTCCTTTTCGCTTGTTCATGGGTGGATACATATTCAGTATAGTATACAATTGATTTCCACTCAATAAGTTCACAAGAAAAATAATAATATTTACTATCCTTGTATGAACGATTAATATAAGCCATTAATAGCTACGTAAATCCTGCAATCCTAAGAATAAAAACCAATAAACATCGAGAAAAATGTTCCTCATTCGAATGCGGGTTTAACCCATTTGACACTGCACTAATTCCATGTTAATTAGGATTTTTCTTAATTCTGGTATAATGTTCTTAATTTTTGACGTGTAAATCACCCTATTACTGCCCATCTCACTAATCGTGAAAACAGCATCTATTACAAAAATAAGTTGTACCTACATTATATTAACGTACTTCATTATTTTTTCTTGTTTCAATGAGTTTAAGGATACGTCTTCCTTTTATTTTTATTGAGTGTTAAAACGCTCATTCGTATATCAATCTTATGGGCTACTGAATCGGGAGAGAGACAAGAAACAAATTATTCTGATTCAAATTAGTGTAGTGTTTGACCAAATGAGGATCCTCATTGGCCCCTTAATTTGCAGAAAACAAATTGAATAGAAATAACAATTTGACCGTTGCCTAAACTCGATCCAGCATCACAGCCTCGTTAGATCTAAACTAACCGATTTAACGACTGAGTTACGACACACGAAAACCAGACCGTTTAAAATTTGGCCGAGTTGGGTGCCATCATACTCTGGTAATACGTCATACGCTGGTTGAGAGTCCTAATACTGTCCAACACTTGTTGTTTCTAACGGAATTCCGTGTAAAAGCTCCTCTACACCCAGGGTAAACAAAAAGTCTGGTTTAGCAGGACTAGGTTTGAATATACTAAGAGGAGAGATTCGATCGATCGCATGGGTCGGGAGTCGATTACAAGTTTGGTGATGGTTGATCTTGACATATCGCTTAAAGGTCATCATGTTGCTAATTTCCGAACTGCGTATCGTAGGTTAGCGTTGCCAGCTGGAAAGTTGTAGAGAAACGGAATCCAATGAAAACGAAAAAAAAAAAAAAAAAGACAGAATGGAATTCGGCCACAAGCGGGAAAAAATCTGGAGGAAAAAGCCACATTTTTGTCGTTTTTGTTGCTTTTTTGTGTGTTGTCGCTGATGCTGTTGTAGGTCGAGTGGTTAGGTAAGTTGCCTGGGTTCGAATTTCGTAACAGGCAGGGTAAGAGTCTCACTAGGAAACCCTTCGGTTTGTCTGTGGCTTTTTTCCCCGCGGATTTTTTTCCTCCATCTGTCTTCCATGCTTTTCCTTCGGCTATTTTTCACAGATTATGCACATGGGCGACCATTTGTTTGTATGCTTCCAGTGTACTGCAGTAAGTGTTTACCAGCCACTTCGACCGCCTGTAAATCCTACGTTGGTAAATCTTCCATTATTATTATTACTTTTTTTTTTGACGTTGGCATTGGCTTACGGTCCTCTACAACTTCTCGGGTTGCACGTCCAATTTACACGTCAATTTTATCGTCCTACTCTAGAACGCGTACTAATCAGAAGTTAACGTCGTGATGATCTTGAAAGCATACACCAAGATCAACCAATGCCACACGTCTATTCGGCACTTTAGATACTGGATACATACAGCCCTCAATCAAATAATTATTTTCTACTCAATTCATTCCTTAAGACTGGCATGGAGTCAGGCATTTTGTTCACCATGTGTATTATGGATACTGAAATTCGCCATAACACATAAAATTCGTAGATCATTTCAAGACGAACTGATAAAGCATTGCAGGGGCGCTGTCGGGAGTATCAGCTTCTTTCACATTTCTTCATATTCCCACTTTTAATTATTTTCACATTTTTTCACATATGTTTCTCACATTTTTCACATACCTATAGATTTCATTGATTTCACATTTGTCACATACCTATTTTTCATTTTTGTATCACTATTTATTCGTTTTCATATCACACCAGTTTCACAATTCTTTAATAAAAATGTTTTTATTCCAGTAGCCACTTTACGGTAATTTCCCCGTAATTTCAATGTTTTTTTTTTGGCTATTTCAGGATGCCTTTAAAATTTGTTATAATAAAAATAATGTTTCACCCACGTAATTATTCTGCTCGTGTAGCCTATTTGTTAAACACACTTATGACAGATAAAAAAATTAAAATACATTCAAGAAGCCCTTTGATAGATTTACTCAGAAAAAAAAAATAGGCGCTTTTCTCAGAAGCAGCAGTTCATAATTCACAGTTTCATTATAGAATTACTCGCGTATTTAATTTGTCTTTGCAGAGTTTGTCTTTTTGCTTCATTGCAATGACAAGTTCTACAAAGACAAATGAAGTAAGCTTGTGATTCTATAATGAATTCACTACATACGTAATTCCGGGGCCAAAATTAAGGCGGATAATTTGATAGTTTTTACTTCGTTTGTACGTTTTGTCTTTTTTTCACACCAACAATCGTATTTTTCAAATTTTTCAAATTTTTTTTTTACCACTGGCAAATTTTCACATTTTTTACATTTTTTTTTCACACAGGTATCATTGCCATGCCTATTTTCATTTACCAAGGAAAGTCAGATTCTTGTGATCAAATATAAGTACGGAGTTAAGTACGGGTAGAGGAGTTTTTGCTGGTGGGTTACATTGTTGAAGAAGTTTACAGGGAATAAAAATGGGATTGACGAATTAATAAAATAATTATGTTTTAACATAGATTTCTGGGCTGAAATGTATGGAAATGGTGTCAATGTATTAGGACAGAAATGTATTCAATTTTTTTAAATATTTGTTGTAGGGGAAGTTATGTTTGTACGTAGTATAAGAGATGTATGTTATTATTTTTTATTATTAATGTAATGTGTTGTTGTCACAAATAAGTGTTAATTCACTTCGTGACATCTTTTATTAATAAATAAAAAAAAAATGCTCGGGTCTCTTCACAACCATTGTAAATAGTCAGCCACAACCATCATTTCATACTGTCAACTATTTAAAATAGAGAAAGGATTACACTAGTGTAACATTGCAGACTACAATACATTACCTTTATGCGCCGAATCTAGGCACCTAATTTCATCGTAACGTTGAGCCCAAAAAAAAAAAGCATTTTACGAAACCTCGTTCACATAGATCATTCATTGCAGTGATTTCTTTCCTACTTTTGAAACGTACCATTTTCAACTATTTTGTGTCTATTCATTTTAGAAAAAATATACGTATATGGTCCGCGGCCTGTCTTGAGTCCCGCAGGTATTTATGAGCGGCTACGTCTTCCTGGAGGGGGCGGCTTTAGTCGACGGCCGCCATTGTTTTTGTAACCATCTTGGATATCAACAAGGCACTCTGCTACCAAAAACATACAATTGATTATCTGTGTCGTTCTGGGGCGAACTCAAGATAGGCGGCGGACACTTTAAATAGTATTTACCTGTAGACGTCAAGCAGCAAGTTGTAATAAGGAGGAGGGATGCCAACGTTGTTGCTTTCTTATTTTGGCTACGCATTTTTCAAATCTTTGGTTTGCGAAAGTAATTTACGAGTTGTTGGTTCACACAGCAGGTAGGTAACGATCTCATGTGCGCTATATTTTGTACGAAGTCTACGTTCTTGTGATGGTTATGCAGTGTTTGAGATTTCACAATCTTTGTTAGCTGGAATTCCCTTCTTTTGTTTAAATAAGAACAAGAACTACCGACGTAAAACTGCGATGAAGCAGGAAGTGTTGAGCGTCAAGGTCGATCGTCTAAATTGCCGTAGCATCCGTTGCTATTCAACTTCAACAAAACAACAAAATAATTGCATAACACATTTTAATTCATTCTAAATATAATCATTATTTTTATAAACGAAATAACAGAGTCAGTAGCGCACCCAGAAAGTTGGTTGGTGGGTGGAGGGGGGGGGAGGGGCAGGAATATGGACTTGAATCAAGTCTCTACGAGCGCTGTAAGATCCCACAGCAGAAGTTCTGGTAGGTTGAACCAATAGTCACTGGAAACGTTTTTCAGTGTTTGTTGGTTTTTATTCCATCCAAGTTATTTCAGCAACTGAACTCTAAAGCCCTGACCAGACTGACTGCTTGCGGCTGTATTGCGACGCAGAAGGGTGTACCAAAGACGTCAAAATCGTTCAATAAACGCCACACAAACTATTGGAGCGCTGCAATGTTGACTTTGTAGGATGCAGTAACGCATCATTTCGCACGAAAATTTCTTCTGTCGGGTATAGGGTTAGAAGGAAAGGCAAAGCGATGCGTGACAGGACGGAAAGCCAAAAAGGTACGTATGACAGGACGGAAAGCCAAACTGGTACGTATGACAGGACGGAAAGCCAAACGGGTGCGAGACAAGATGGAAAGCCAAACGAGTGCGTGACAGGACGGAAAGAAAGCCAAACGGGTGCGTGCCAGGACGGAAAGCCAAACAAGTGCTTGACAGGACGAAAAACCAAACGGGTGAGAGAAAGGACGGAAAACCAAACGTGTGCGAGACAGGATGGAAAGCCAAGCGGGTACGTGACAAGACGGAAAGCCAAACCGGTACGTGACAGGACGGAAAGCCAAACGGGTGCGTGGCAGGACGGAAAGCCAAACGGGTGTTTGACAGTACGAAATACCAAACTGGTGAGAGAAAGGACGGAAAACCAAGCGGGTACGTGACAAAACGGAAAGCCAAACGGGTGCTTGACAGGACGAAAAACCAAACGTGTGCGAGACAGGACGGAAGCCAAGCGGGTACGTGACAAGACGGAAAGCTAAATGGGTGCGTGATAGGACGGAAAGCCAAACCGGTACGTGACAGGACGGAAATCCAAACGGGTGCGTTATAGGACGGAAAAAAGACATTTAATTGCATAACAAAACAAATCAGCAGGGTTCAAAGGGAGGGGAAGCGGGGATGGGGGTATCAAGACCACACAATAGGGGAACCTGGTGCGGGGGGAAGGCAGGCGGTGGAGGCTGGGAAAGGGGTTACCCGGTGGGGGAGGGGGGGAATCTGACCATAGAATGACAGAATGTAAGTGGGCAGGCTGCAGGGGAGTCCGAAGGAGGAGGCAGGGGGCAGTCGGCACCCTTTTTATTACATACTGCCCACTACACTATTCACTCAGGTATACGGGAGCTAGTTGTTTTTAAAAAGCCAAGATAAGTGCGCAACAATAGTACAATGCTTCAGGAACAATTCACCCCGTTGTAAAGTAGAAAAATATCCAAACGAATTTAATTCGCTCACTATATGCAGACAACCAAAACCGTAGATGTAGAGGAGGCCTGTTTGCCCCGCAGAGCCTTCTCCCCAAGCATGTCCAGGGTTCGCAGAGTTAGTGTTCGTGCTCGATAATATTTTAATTCGAGAGTTGAACTACAGTATCTGCACTCGGGCAGCCATCTTGGCAGAAAGAGCGACTGTGTTGTGTGTAACTAGTTGGCGAGCAATCAACCCACCCCGATATCAAATGCGCGAAAAAATCCTGACTGCGAAAAATCCAGACGAACTGAATTCACCCACTATATGCAGACGACGAGAAGCATATATGCAGGGAAGTCCTCTTTGCCCCGGGTAGAACCCTCAAAATTCCCGGGTTCACAGAGTCAAAAGTTCGTTCTAGACAATGGTTTAATTCGGGAGTTGAAGTAAATTGGCTTCACTCGGTCAGCCATCTTGGAAGAGAAAGACAGACTGAGTTACTGTAACCAGTTAGCAAGAGATCAAGTCATCCCGTTATCAAGTTCGAAAAAATCCAGATGCGAACATATCCAGACAAATTGAATTCACCCACTACAGAATACCCAAGCAGACAACCAGAACCAGAAGATGCTGGTTAGAGCCTCTTTGCCCAGGATTGCCCTTTCCCCAAGCAAGTCCAAGGTTAGCGGAGTCCGAGTTCTTGCTTCACAATGGTTTAATTCGGGAGGCGAACAGTACAGTGCCTGTACTCGGGCAGCCATCTTGGAAGAGATAGACTGTGTTCCGTATAACTAGTTGGCGCGCAAGCGTGGACGATGTAAGTTGGTAAGGGCCATCTATGTAAGGCGAGGCAAGGTCTTGTACGATTATTCATCTTTTTTTGATCCGACGCAAGAATGTGACGTTGTAAATAATAATTTTCGCTGTTGGCTTAATTTCCATTTTTCCTTAGTATTATTTCCAGCGATTTATGTCTATTTATTACGTTGTAAATAAGATCAAGCGAATTTTGGTTTATACGACAAATAACACCACTGCAGAAGCATACTTAAACGCCTTGCAGAAATACCTGGATGATAGATATCCATTCCAATCCCTTACTAGATTAATTAACTCGGCTATAAAAAACAATAAAAAAAAGCCTGATACCAAACCAGATTTTTATTTCTCCCTGCCATATTTCCAAGGTATAACTGAGCCCAAATTCTGACCAGCAACGACATTAGGTCGAGCTTTATTGATAATCACGTGAATTTGAATCAACTAACCACTCATACGAGGCAAACTAACGGATCAAAACTCGTAAACGCTTACCACCAAAAAATACGGTTTATAGGATTCCTTATTTACATCCAACATGCAATGCCACTTATACTATAAGACAATCACATCAAAAACTATAAGCGAAAGAATCAGGGCCCATAAATCCAATTTTCAAACTGAAACTCACAAACTAACTCTCTTGAATAGCATTGTATAAATACAAGGCACCCCAGACAGACTTACTAATGGTCCTCAACCGAATCTGGAAAAAGCAACCATCCTCTTTACCGATAACCAACCGTACGTTCTAGTCTAAATTTGGAAACTTGTTATTCTTTCACTTAATCCCGCTGTGCAGATCTCCCCATCTTGTTCCGAAAAATTAATACACTAGACAATACGGTCCACTTTTCCACAAATTGGGAATAACAGGATAACAGGAAAGAATTGCACACGAGGCCTTTTCATCCCTCTCCCTTCCACAATTCGACACATTTTTACAGTTTATATGGAAGCAGACGTTCCACTTACACTCCCACTTCAACTCCGCATTCGCTGAAGTAACGTCGCATTTATCTGGCCACTTGCTGCTAGCGGGTTTCCTCCAGGGCTATACATCAGCTTTTATGTCTTCTACCCTTTTAAAATTTATGGGTTACAAACTTTGCTTGTGCTGTAAGAATCAGTGATTACTCGTATGATGTTTTCGCACTTGAAAACGCCGGTGAATTGAAACGTTGTCTATTGTTTAATGTGCACTTATCTTGGCTTTTTAAAACAAAGATGTGTGTTTATCGGTTTGGGGACACGATCACTTTCGCAGTATTGATCTGATTTGGTTGAAATTTCATGGAACGGCTGCTTTTGCGTATGAAATTCAAGAGTCCCTGTATGGAAATACCTCAAATATTTTAGAAGATAATGGATTTTCGTGGGATGGCTAAGCTCAGGGACCGTCGGTTCACTCAAGTGAAAGCGTCTGAGCTAACAGCACAACTATTTCTCATGGTAAAGTATACACGAGCGAGATTCAGTTGGTGACGTCTTTGCTCCCAAACCAATCCTCGAAGCAGACGTCGCTTGGTTTTTTGAACCCCCCCCAAAAAGATTTGTTTCAACTAGCCAGTAGTTTTTAATAAAATTAATGAATAATTATGAAATATCTGATCGCACAATCTTTACTGAACGTTAAAATACACATTATTAAAACAAAACGACAAATTTTTATCAGATTACCCAAGATGAGAGTTGGTGACGTCATTTCTTGGACACCAAAACAATGGCGTGCTTTTACGATGATCGCTTGTGACTCGCCGTCTGATGACCCGGTATAACAGACGTTGTGATTGTCAGTCGCATTGTCGATTGGACTTAGTAGCTGTTTTGGTGTTTTTCCTTGGTACAGCTGTGTGGAGCACGGTTAGCGTAAGTTAGGCTTAGGATTAGGTATAAATAGAATAGTGATGAGCGTGTAGCTTCAGACTGTTTGGCTCAATAAAATCAAATCAAATCAAGTACCTTAATGCACCTTTAAAAAATTGGAGCGGTCCGGCTTACGTTTGATGATGAGTGTTGGTTTGTTCGTGTCGATTCATCAGCAAAATCAACAGCGAATGAGATGGAAGAATCAGTAAAATGGCGCGAAATGGGAGCAGTGACGTCAGACGCGTTTGAGAATTGGGGTTAAATTTCGCACTGTTTTTCGCGCTGCTGCGCAAGGGAGCATTTATGCAACAACTCGACTTTGCTTTTTTTGCAGCTAAAATTTAATCACGGTGGCAAAGGTGTCGTTGCCATGGTAACAACGATACTTGGATTAGCTACCTTCGACACGGTTTGAGTAAATGCTTGCAGTCTTAGAATACGTCACATAAATAATTCCCCTGACGAAATAATTTTCCTAGTCGCTTCTAAACTTAGCATTATTGACTGTTTTGTTGCGAGCCGGCAGCGCTAAAACCGCCGCCATGTTGGAATTTCAGATGATTTGTAGCTTCTAGCTGCGAGAATGCAAAGGCGAGTCGTTGCGTTAACGCGCCCTAATACTAAGAGGACCGACCCAACGATGGAAGGTGGAAGGTCACTGGTTAAGCTGACACTTACAGTACCTTCCTAAACCACCGAACAGAGAGAACAGAACGCATCACTGTTAGAGACAGTTTGGCTCCAAACTTAACGTCGCGCATTGCGTCAGCCGTTTAGTACCTTCCGAAATTGCAATCACAGCTCAGCAAAATCAACAAGCTTAACAGAGCTCTCGTTACGTCTTACCTCTAACGTGACCAGACGTGGGTAATTGACTGGACCAGGCTACGCTGGTGGAAGTAACCTGGCGTGAGCAATGCAAAATTGCGAACCATCTCGGGGAGGTGGTTGCGGGTGATTGCCAGTGGTAGAACTTTTGAGCATGCGCTAGGTACCGTAAACGATTCATCGCTGACGATGGTTGACGTAAGCAAGCCATATCAACACGGCTTTATTAGGGAACTAGATGTAAGCCCGTGCTACGCACGGGTGTTGTAATTACCACCAGGGACGTGCACAGGCCCCCGAGAGGGCAGGGGCAAGCTTACTTTTTTCTGGGATGCTCTTTTTTTTTTGGTGTTTTAACCTCTTTGCACCACTTTTGTAGCAGTTATTGTCTTTTTTGGCGTTTTTGAGGCTCTTTTACACCACCACTTCCATAAAAAGGGCACTTTGCCATGAGGGCAGGGGCTGGATCCCCCCCCCCTGTGTGCACGTCCCTGATTACCACGGGTGTTGTAATTACTATGCAGTTACCACGTTGATTACCCAAGTCACTGAAATAGCCAAGCATTTTTTTTGCTAAAACAGTTTCGTACTCAAAATCCCGATTGCTTCTTTTTAAACTGAAAAATTAGATGCTGTCTTTTGTTTACAACACAACTGCTAACAAATCCGTACAGCTTGAACTGACTTGTCGTAAATAATAACTGTAGGCATCGAACGATAACTGCTGTAAATGCTGAGACAACGGTGCGTGCTACATTCGCGCAAGTATAGCCCACTACATCCCGGTCGTGCATATTGCTCAAGGCCCGCTGAAATAGTAACTGCGCTCCACTCCAGGCCCGGCAGCTTCCTTCGGTTTAGTGACAGACACGCCAGCAGTCGTCCAGTACCGTACGGCATGAGGATTGGTATCTGAACAAAATGTATGCTTTAAACTTTAAACACATAAAGGTGACGATCAAATTGGGAGATCTGGCGCATATTGAGGGCTTTTCACGCATTCACTTAGTCCAGATACAAATTCCTTTGGGTTCTCAATCCGTACGGTACTGGACGACACTGAAGCAAGGTGACAGGCCTGTAGTTGAGCACAGCTACTATCTCAGCGGGCCTTGATATTGCTTCGTTTGCTTGCGTTGACTATCAAGAGATGGTGCCACGACTGTTGATCCGGTTGGTTACTTGCGGCCGTCGGCCGTCGTGTGGCCATCTCGTTGCGTCCATCTGACGCGACAACTCGATTTTATTAATAAAGATGAGCTGAACTGTCTCCAACAGTGGTGCGTTTGGTTCGTTCTGTTCGGTGCTTTAGGAAGGTACTGTTAGTAGCAGGGGTAAGAAAGCCCATCTATAAAGGCTGGTGGCTCCGAGCACTGCATGAACAACAGAAAACCATTGCCATAAATCAAATACCATAGTGAACGTACTTTTAGTGAGAACAGTGATTTAAAAAAAAACCCTTTACTGCCACTTTCAGAAATTTGAAGCAACGCGGTTGTTTCTTTTCAGTCCCGCTGCAAATCGCATATGTAGTGGTGGTGTTATCCAGAAGGGCTCGTAAAGCTCGCCGAATGGATTCGTTCGCTTTCTTCCGTGTTCGCCTTGCTTCATGACCGCATTGTTCGCTATGGTGTTCGATTGCTTCGTATTCAGGAACTGATGCGTACTTCGAAATTAAGAGTATACATTAGAATACAAACTAGTGTATTACGGTATCTCTCACTCTCGACCGAGTAACTGTAATCTTCGTAACTCAATTATATATGCTTAGTTTAATAAATTACGTCAGAAGCTTATAAATGCATGACGTAGGAGTATCCGATGTCGTAACTCTCACTGCATATTCCATTCCGGGTCACAAGATCGTATAGGAGAACACATGCAGGTCTTACTTCCTAGTTCTAGGCCGGTTCACGCAACACCACCTGACTCTTATTTTACCAAAGCAATGCTAACAGGCCTTCACTTCCTGGCATGTGGAGAACTGGCATGGAGTCGGGATTCGAGAAAAACAATTTCTATCCAAATGGTAGTAGTGTGAACAAATGAAATTTCTTCCTGGCATCAAGGTCGTAGAAACGCTCATGCATGACACAACAGGTTCGCTTGGACCATTCCACGTACAAGTGACACGTTCTACATGTATTTATTAAAAACCTATGCAGTGTAATTTTAACGTAGGTTATTACTAAAAGTAACTACTCGCCCAGCGGCGTATTAAGCTTCCAAGAGACCTGGTGCTCATTCGTTATTGTGCCGCCTCCCCCCCCCCTCTCCATCCCCCAGTCCCACAAAAAGGATAAAAATAATAATTTTTTTTTATAAAAACAGTAAAACTACAATTTGTTATTTATTTAAAATAGTACCTTACTTAATTTTGTCCTTGACCGTAGGCGCCCTTGAGGCCCCCGGTGCTTCAACACCAAAAGCACCCACCGTATGCGGCCGCGACCCAGATGGGAAATGGAAATTGAAGTATAGCATTATCATAGCTACTCTTATGGGTCGTCAGTTATACCCCTCGTGATTACGTGTATAGTGAAAGAATTGGATCGGTCGTCGAGGCTCATTACGTTTCCATTACGCAATCCATTTATGCCGATAGTAATGTCACAGCGCACAGAATATTGTTTTTATGAGGCATGTTGCCATCCAAATTCTGTTTGCCTCGCGTTGTAAGAGAATTAAACGGGCATGCGCAGTAGCCTGCACAGACCCCCGAGAGCACAGGAGCACTTTGAGTAAAACACTACAATAAGTTTTACTGGACATTTTTACTGCGCAACTTTTTTTTTCTTGTATGCTTTTACCCTTTTCTGCTCCTCTCTTAACCTTTTTGCCTCTTATTTGCCCCTTTAGGCGTCTTTAAGCTTTCACCCCTTTTCTCAGGCACCACCGTACCAGCAAATGTTGGTACAAAACGGTCATTTTTTTATATTTTTTTTTACAAAAGAGCATTTTGTGTAAAGGACAGGGGCAACGCCTTCCCCCAACCTCCCTCCTATGCACGCAATGCGTATCTTTGACAAGGGTGTAAGAATTGCGAACCGAAAATTGCAAACATTAAGAAAATCTGTTGGTCATTGTCTCAGCCATGGTATTACGTACTTTTATAATGGTATGGTGGTATAACTGTATCCAACCCACAGCTTTATAAAGAAAATTCTCTGGTTATTTACGCGGAAGAACAGCCAATAATCTACAGACAGCTAGTACTTTTCTTCATAAGCGATAGCGGTTCGGTCTGTAAAATCGTTACTGATACGTTTAACCAGAAAATTACAACACTTTAATTTAGGGGAAAAAGTAACGAAATTAGCTGTAAACCTTACCAATAAAACACCAACATAGTGAAAAACTTTCGTTGTGCTTCTTCCTCGTTATTCTTTATGAGATATTGATACAGATCTTCCTATCTAAGAAGATCTTCCTATTTTTTAGTAAGTGTGTATGTGTGTGTTTCGGGGTGGGGTTGAGGGGGGGGGGGAGACAAATAAGATTTGCCATTTTTGAAAGGAAACATTACGAGGATTTTACTTGTTAAATTTATATGTGGTTAGTTGTATGGATGACTCGGCTGTACACTGCCATGTAATTTTAGTTTTTCGTAAAAAACTGCAGTGATGACGAAGAATGGTTTCTTCGAAACGTCGTTTCTTGATTTTTGTTCATATTTCAGACTTTTATTAAATTATACCGCATAAGTGCTTTTCTCTCTATAGTTCTACTAGCGATTCAGGAAAATGGGTCAGAATGAAAGACATAAAATATTCACACAATTTTGAAATCATATCATCATCATACATATAATAGCCTACGCCTACAAGAGGAACTTCGGCCCAGACAGAAACTTCGGCCAAAACAAAAATACTAGTCCCAGTGCCGATAACACTACGCCAACGCCATAGAGACAGAGTTGGGAAGGTGGGCGCTGGGGACCCTACTGTTAACCCTTTTCTTTTCACAAACCTATATCTCAGTCCCTATAAGGGCGCATTTTCGCAACCACTCGCTTTTGCATACTCGCAGCTAGAAGCTAGAAATCATCTGAAATTCCAACATGGCGGCGGTTTTAGCCATGTCGACTCACAATGAAAACACTGAATAATGCGAGTTCAGGGGCGACTGTGAAAATTTGGTCAGGAGGAATTCTTTATCTTATTGTCACGGATTATAAGACTTAAAGCATTTACTTAAACGACGTCGGATTTAGCTGATCCAGATAGCGCTGTTACCATGGCAACGACAATTTTACCATTACGATTAAGTTCTAGCTGCGAGAATGTAAAGGCGAGTCGTTGCGTAAACGCTCCCTAATTCCCCAATTTAAGTCTAACTTCTTGCTATTCCACTTAGGTAAACCATGCAATGATGGCTATAAGCCCGAGCCTTAAAGGCGCCTGTTCACCATTTCGAGAGCGTTGCCCATATTCTAAACACAGCATCCACGTTCCAGATTCTCCGCCATCCAGTAGGCATGGGTCACTTGATCTCATTTCAGTTACGAAACTCGCAGTGGTGCTGCGAATAGTGTTGTTCTTTTTTTTTTTTTCTTACCGCTGTTTTCTTTATATTGCTCGAAGATTTTATGGTGCTGCATGTAGTTGAAAAGGTGAAAAGGCGCCTTCAAGTTCTGCTGTTTCGATAGACTTATGCCACTACTTAGGCTTAACGTCGTCGTATCTTTCTCAAATTTAGTAGGGGCATGTATTTAGACCTTGGAAGTTCGTTTTTCGGGTTTTCGGCGTTAGGCCAATTTTTTGGCTTATTTCGTTTTTAGGCCTATATTTCAATTTCACTAGTCAGTAGACAGTTTTCGCTCATGTTTCAATCCGTTAACAATAGCACCCGTATAATTTTTTACGGGATTTCAGTTAGTCGACACATTTAAAATGCCATCAGAAGCTTGCTGGTTACATCTTCCAGCTAACGGATCGAAACCATCGATGCACACATTCAACAACTACACAGTAACCTTTCCAGTCTTCGCGGCTGTTTAATTGAAATATACAAAAATGGTTTACAAGTGACAATTTTTATCAATGACTGTCGTTAACGAATAAACGTACAAAAGTAAAAGAGAGTTACTACGGCTATCAATACAGTCTTTGAAGAGTACGAGATGGCGGCAGAGTTACAAAGGTCTTCCGCGCAATGAACAACAGTGTTGCATTCCATCATGTTTTGGGTGGTACCGGTACCCAACTGGAGACCGTTACAGTTGGTCCTCGTTGTAATACCACCCTTTCCAATATTGTCGGATGAGCAGCCAAGTTCGAGGCTGATATGACCTGAAACAAAAATGGGGAAATTATTGATAGGCCTAATCGTTAGGTTACAAAACTTGTAACCGAAACATACGTTCCTCATATCAGTTTATTTATATTGACTGTTCGTACTGTTTCTCTTCGTTTCTATTTGTTTTTGAAGGTTTGGTTGTGAGGGGGCGTTCAGTGCCAATACAATATTTTCGACGTTTCATTTTTTTTTCTTTAAGGTGCACGACTCCTTGGCCTGCCATACACTTCAGGCTTCATTGACCGGTGCAAGCGAAGCGAGGGAGGTTCAATGACGATTTTTTAAATTGGTTTATTGTGGTGTCCACCAAGTTGTTAGTGATAACACTTCAATACTATACGAGAATTAAAAACAAATATTTAAAGTTCTAATCACACAGCAATAACACACACAAAAAGGGCAATGAACAATGTTTCCAAAAAGGACCAAAGTCACGAAAACTAAAAACAAACAACAACAAAAAAACATGTGATCAGGGAACACATAAAGAATTATGTAGGGACAAGAAGTTCTAGGCAGTATTTAAGCTTTGTCCCTGCATGTGTTATAAACAGCCCCCTCTTCGGCGAATCTTTGTCCTAAAAAATGCATCCACCTTTTTAATACCGGGTTTTCATGACAATTTCGTTGAGTTCACCAATCGGTTGATGTAAGGAGGCTGTGATGCTGGTTAGAACAGAGAAGAGGAAGCCAGCAAGGTTGCACAAATTAAACACTAAAAGCGACGTTTCGAGACTTGCTACGTCTCGTTGTCAAGCAAAAAAAGAAAAAAACAATAAGCGAAAGTCACATTCAGCATATAACATTTTTAAAACTGTAACCATATTTAAAAGGAACATCAAATTTCAAAGTAATAAGCTAGGAAACAGGATTTGGGCCTATTACAGGCGGAGAAGATTTAAATTTGTATTTATATTTATTATTATACTTTTGCCGTATTTATTAGTGTTGCTTAAAATTAGATTATGAAAATTAACTCGGCTCACACTGATACTTTCAGATCAGGTTTTCAATAAGTTAAAAACGGCATGTGCTACTGATTTATTTCTTAGAAGTCTGAAGCTCCTTTTAAACATGGTTGCAGTTGTTGAAGTGATATGTTGTTGAGTGTGGTGTTCGCTCGCTGCTTTTTTCACTTGACAACGAGATGTAGTAAGTCTCGAAACGGTTACTTTTAGTGTTTGATTTGTACACCTTGTTGGCGACTTCTTCCCTATTCGTTTTGGTGCTTTTATTTCACAATGCTGGTTGGAATCACCGTTTGAATTTGTTTTTAGTATACCCATAGATTAGAAAGTTAACTAGATATACCGTCTTACTTCTTCCCGTCCTACGCGGAGCTCTGGCGGTAGTTGCGGCCACTAATACCTCTGCTAATGCTTTGCCTTCTGCTGCTTCGAAAGCAAAAGCATTAGCAGAGGTATTAGTAGCCGCAACTACCGCCAGAGCTCCGCGTAGGATGGGAAGAAGTAAGACGGTATATCTAGTTAACTTTCTAATCTATGGTATACCGGCTTCGATTTAAAAGAACGCGTTAACCACGTAAACCCGTCAAACGATACCTTAAACGGAATCAGAGCTGGTTCCCATATACGGAACCTTTATTTTTATTTAGAAAAACAAAAGGGTTGTATACAATCGTTACTGTGCTTAAAACACATTGGTAACTTACCATTGCCGGATGTTTTCGTCCTCTTTAAACAAGAAAGGTTATTAGGAGATTCACATTTAACGACGTGTTTCTTTGTGGTATTTGGCGTGCACTCGTGGCATTCGTAGCACTTTAAAGCATCTGAAATAAAAATGATAATTGAAAGCGGTTTAAAAAAAGAAATAAAATCAAGTAAGTAATTATCGGGATCTTGGCTATGAAAAGTGAGTGACAGCGACCAAGTTTTATTTCCAAAATATTTAAAAAAAAAAAAAAAAAAAGGTGGACTAGGGCTCAAAATAAGGGAGTGCTAAAAGGCACAGTTTTTCCCCTGGAGCCTCAAACAAGAAAAGTTGTTAGGCGATTCACATTTAGCGACCTGTTTCTTTACGGCATTTGACGTCCACTCGTGGCATTCGTAGCACGTGAAAGCATCTAAAAGAAAAATGATAATTGAAAGAGATTTATAAAACGTAATTAAATCAAGTAATTATCGAGATCTTGGCTATGAAAATTGATCGCCAAGAACCACCAAGATTTACTTCCGAAATTTAAAAAAGCTCAAAATAAGGGAGTGCAAAATGGCCGTTCTTTTCCTGGACCCTCAAGCAAGAAAGGTCGTTAGGAATTTCACATTTAACGACGTATTTTCTGTTTAGTTTTACAGCATTACGGCACCTAACCAAAAAAGAATAATCAAAAGAGATCTATTAAACCTAATAAATTATCAGAATTTTGGCTATGAAAAGTGATCTCGACCAAGCAGAAGACGTGCCGGAATAAAGATGTTTTAAAAAATAAAATAAGGGGTGGCAATGACAGTTTTACCGCTAGCCCCTCAAACGGCGCCTAACTAAAATTGCAATGGAAGAAATATTGCGGCTCTAAATCTAAAAATAGCTCACACTGAAACTTGATAATACAAATGCCGTGTATTCCTGAGGACAGTGAGAAACAGAAATATAAAAAAAAGAACAACAACAACTTTTTCATCAAACTGTTTTTAGTACTTTGTGCCCCCCACTCCTCCCCTGGCCGGATTTTCCGGTGGGCGTTTGTGGGCGCCCCCCCCTCCCCAACCATCCTTTTCAGCTTTTCCCCCCTTCCACTCCCGCTCTATTGCTTTGCTCCTCGGCTTGTTTCCCAAACCTGCGATTTCCTGCAAGTTTCGTTACTATCCTTGCCCCAGCACCATGTCGTCCACCCCCTCACAAAATAACTCACAAATAAACATTTCTTCGAGCCCATTTGGCTTTCTGTCCTGTTTATAAATTTGAGTACAGAATTGAAATAGTTATTCCCAAAAATCATTTTTTTACATATTTTTAA
>JAHWFP010212811.1:8910-20959 GCA_023313725.1 Lithobius niger | reverse complement strand
AATCTTCCATGTGAGCAGAGGTTGGATTACTTTAAAGTCAGTCCGTCTCATGGCGATTTATTCGGGGCGGGATCATCACTGTATTTAAAATTTTGAAACTTGAGTTCGGCGGACCAACACTTTTACAGCATTGTCAGCCTCATTATGAAACAAAGCATTGCCACTCTTTAAAACTAAAGTTTCAATAACACAAACATGCATGAGCCAGACACGCTTCCGATTTCCGTCTACAACTTATTTGGAACAACTTGCCTAAGTCTGTGGCTTCGACTTCCTCCGTTAACTCCTCCAAAAATAAATTTGACACCAATATCCACAATTTCTCACCTGAACCCGTCTTGCTTACTCGAAGGCTGTTTGGGTATGTAGAGTACATTTACCGTACCTTTGAATTCCATGCACTGAGACAAATCTTTTGCTGTGCACCGTACTTGCTATTGTTTTCGCTGAGGTAATGTTGTTAAATTATAATTATATGCTACATCAATTGTGTGTACGGGTGTATTTTAGATTCAACTGAATCGCAACTAAACATTGTATCATTGTATGATAGTAGTATAGGTTATCGCCTGATTCCCGAGGGCTGAGAACTAACAATGTCGAGGGCCGCAGGCTCGAGCGATTGTTAGTTCTTTGCACGAGGGAAGCAGGCGATAACTTATTTATCTACCCATGTCCGCATCTTTGCCCGACAATGAAGAAGCACGTAACTCCAATAATGATGTAGTGCACGGAGTAATCCAACAATGCAAGACGGAAAGGAAAAAAGGTTTCTTTTGTGTATGGTGTCTTATTTTGGCTTCGGATTTGATATTCTAAGATTTGTTTTATTTGTCGATTGATGAGAGTTGTTTCAAAAAGATTACGTAATATAAGATTGGAGATGGTTGTGTCGGAAGTCTGTGCGCAAGGGCGCCAATACATTGGGGTTGTATCCACGCCCCCCCCCCCTCCACTTTTCCTTTTTTCTTCGCCTTCTTGCTCTTTTGGTAGACAGAATCATGAAGAAATCTATAAAAATAAAATCGAAAACGTTTAAACAAAGGCTTTTTTCGATGATCCGTAACACCGATTAGGCCAAAATAAGGCATGTCCCCGACAAAAAGGTCCTCAGAGGACCTTGCTTTTTTTTTTGTTTTGTTTGCTGTTCACTGTTCAGCAGGCGCCCTTGTCGATGCGTCCGAGATTTTACATGAAAACTAACCATCTCCACAAGCAAATAAAAATGTATCGCCGAAACTACAAATTTTAATGAAAGTTTTAAAGGAGTAAAATTAAATTTTCACAATGGGTGTCATATTGTAATGAATTTCAATGCTTGAAATGTTACCGGTATTGCCCGTTTTCAGTATTTATTATGGTGAAAAATAACTAGTCGTTTAGAAAGTAAATTAAATTTACACAATGGGACGTGTAACACGGGTTTCGTTAAAAAAATAATCGAGCGCTGAGAACTAGTTCTCAACACCGGGTGGCCTTCTTTGATTGTTGTCAGCATACAGCTCTGTTGAATCGAGCTCAGCCCCCGTTCATTGTTGTGTTACTGCATCCTTGTATTGTTACAAGAGGGCTGAGATGCGGATATCGATAGATAATCAGTCATCTCAACATCAACAGGTAATCTGCTAAAATGTACACCTTTGGGCATAAAAAATGATCGTTTTCATTATACTGGGGATTTAAACAATGCCATTCAACAATGCCACTCTTTGGCATCAACAATGGAGAATTCCTTCCGCCTTCAGTGACGTACCTTCTTATTTACAACAATGAAAAAGTTTGCATTGTTGTCAGGCTACTAAACCTCGATACAGTGCGATTATTTTTTATGCCCAAAGGTGTACAATTGTCATACAAACTTCATAACTTTGTTTATTATTTTAACTTATTCAATATGTTGAACTCTGTAATGTACAATTTTATCAACTTATTCTGAGGTGGTTGCCCAATTCGGGTCTGTCGGTCTAACACTTTGGTACATCTGCGCATATTTGTTCTTGTTCATTGTGTTATGATTTACAAATTCAGTTATATTTTTTTTACAGTGCCTACACAAATACCTCATGTGGTCCTACTACGGGTGCATTGACGACTAAATAAAGTTAGGTTAAACTTCAGGTAAATGATCAACATTGCCCTGCGCATTACAGGTCAATCACCATTTTCTATTGCTGCTGTGCACAAAATGAACACGCTGGTCCTTTATCACTGCTACCACGAAATAAAATGAACATGCTCTCTTTTTTCATTGAATTAATTAATAATGAGTCGTAATGCTAAATATATCTTAACGTGTTATAATATGTTACAATATATCGTATTATTTCGTTTGTAAGGCTGATTGCCAGTAGTAATCGACATTGCCCTTCACACTGCCTGCCTCTTGCCATTTTTCATTGCAGCTGTATGAAGAATGAACACATTCGCCTTTTTTCGTTGCTGCCGTGCCAAAAAAAAATGAACACGTTCCCCCTTTTTAACTGATGACGTGAAAAGAATGATCATGGTCTCCCTATCGCATTAATATGCTGCGCGTTTGGGGTGGTTGTCACAGTGACTGTGTTCCTCACGTATGGCTTAGTGCAAGGGAAAAAACCCTCGCCTATGGTTCGGAGCAAGGGAATTATACATATGTAGAGTCTTTAATTCAGAGGATAGGCTGAAAACCTCCAGAAACTGTTGGTCCATCATTATATTTACACTGGTGTCTTCCTCATGCCCAATTATTACATCTCTCACCAACCAAGGTGTCGATTAGACACCTAAAGTTACTAAAAAAACTTCCAAAAAAGTCGTGCATCGAAATTCCCTTTATAACAGGAACATGCATGGTCACTTGTATTTGCACAACTTAGCAAAATTTAAACAAAAGAATCTCATCAACCAAATCTATCGTCAAAAATAACGATCAAACAAACTCTCTTGTCCAGCACAAGATAAAGACAGGCACACCCTGACCTTAAGAATAGAAGAATATTATTTCAAAAAAGAAAATACTAAAGCCAGGCTAAAATTCTCACGTGAGAACCACATGTACACAACCACATTATGCAGGAAAACTACGCATTAAAAGAATATGTTCCCATTTTAGAAAAATTGTCATTTCCAATTTCTCATACCACGGCAACTGAATAAAAATAGCTGAGCAAAAATTCCATCATCACTTCTCACCGGCACTAGCTGGCAAGAGGTAAAGTTCTCTACAGGGAGTTTCTAAGATGCAGGAAAGAGGTCAGATTCCAAAGATGCTAGGTCCATTTTATTTATTAATTTTATTCTTGTGCTTTGAGTTTATACGTTTATTTTTAAGTGTTTTACTTGGCTTTGGATTCGTAGCCATAAATTTTAATAATAAAGCGTAGATTGCTTCAAAATAATTTTATGTGCATTGTGCTGGCTTTATATTTTAATTGTTACATTTTATTGCTTATAATATTTCATCCTAGAAGCATAGCTAGTCGGTATTTTGAATCCTTTAACGATGCCTTGTTGCTTTTGTTTAAAAAATAGTTTCCTATTACCGCTAGAAAATATACAATATACCTGTTTATTTTTGCATTATGTTATCGTGATGCTGTGCTAAACCCTTGAGTTTTCAAGTTACGTGGATCCGTCCAGCTTGGGAACCTAACTGTGCATGTGCACAGCTCTCCATAAAAGGAGCTTGCTGCGAAAGCTAACCAGCTTATGTTCTCAAGCGACCCGCCTTGTGGTCGCTCTCTCCCTTGCTTTCGTCCTTTTCGAAAAAAAACTACTCTCCGCTTCTAGCTACATAAGCTCAATCGACTCCAGTCTTTGACTAACTTTGGCCCATCCTTCGACAGGTTGCCCCCCCCCTTCTCATTCTACGCAGTGTATGAGGTTCCTGATCACACTTCACTCGGCGTATTACTTCGATGAGCTTTCGCCTGAGTTTTCATCTGGTTGGAGCCATCTCACCGCCATCCTCTCCTAGTTACGCATGCACTCTCACCAGGTGTATTCGTGCTCCTTCTGCTGCTGAATGACCCGAGCTTTCGTTCTTCGAAACTGGCTCATGTAATCCGTCTTGATCTCGCATCTCGCTGTCTACTTGCAAGCGGTGGTTCCGTCACGCTGCAGTCATGCCCTCGCTACCCGCATTCTGTCAGCAGCTTGCGCCACCACTCTGACGACTCACGTTACATGAAAGCTCACCTGCCTCTTGCCACTGCATTCTCTGCACCACTCTCTTACACATTCACTGCCGCTAATCCCGAATGTTTGTGGTATCATGGATTCACCCTTTATTCCTTCTTCTATAAAAAAAAATCTTCGTAGGTGTTTTCATGCAAATTTCCACAATTGGGAATTATTTTCGGCCACTGTTTTTAACTCTCCACGTCATGGTTAGTCAAAATCCACCGCCGATATTCTCGGATGTCGTTCATGACCGGTTCCACGTTTAATTTGTTATTGGGTTTAACTATCAACTCTTGCTAACCATGGAAGTTCTTCACCCTTTTCTGAAATGTCACGAATTCACCCTTTTCTCTACGTCACACTTTGCTGGTGCTTTCATACATTCCTCAAATTTCCAACGCGAAGTGGAAAACTATTGACATTCAATGCCGCTGATCATGAATGTCCAACACATCTCGAATTCACCCCTCTTCACTATATTACTTCTTGGGGGTATTTTCGTGCACAAATCAACGCCCAATGTTTTCTCCTGTCAGTCTGAACATTCAACGCCGCTGTTCCCGAATGTTTGAATGTCATGAACTCACCCATTTCTTCTTTACGTCACGCTTTCCTTTCTTAAATTCCTCGAATCTCTAATACAAAGTGGGGGAATTTTTTACACACAATGACGCTGATCCCGAACGTCTGTTACATCCCATATTCACCCCATTTCCCTTTTTTTAGGGGTGTTTTCGTGCACAAATCAACACCCCGCATTTTCTTCTGCCAACCCAAATATTCAACTGCTGTTCCCAAATATTTGACGCCAAGTAAACTTTCCCACGCACCTATAGGGTGCTTCTGACTCCTGGATCCTCGCCTGACAACTCCGAACCTAACTTCAACATTGTCTAGTTTTCGTGCTTAAGCTAGTGGCACAAAAATCTTCTTTTTAACTGCTCCGTCATTATTCTTCGGGGCCCTGACGTCGTCCCGATATCCTTCTCGGCCGCTCCTTCACGACCATAACTCGGTCGATTAAACAACAACACAAAACGAAAACGAAAGTTTTGTAAAAAAAAAAACTCTTACCCAACAGTCCATCTTTTTCACGACATCGGAGTTTTCGTCCCAGGGAATAAGAACTAGCCCTTCCTCCACAACCCATGAGTAATCCAAACTCCATCGTCGCTGTCTTTTTAATGCGGGCATGGATTAGTCGACCCAACCTGTCACACGTTCTTCATCCCGAGCCAATTCCCCCATTCCCTATTCATGACGACCCTCTTACTCTCATGAAAATTAACAAAAACATCTGAACCTTTTGTCATTTTGAGTGGCCTTCAAACGCTCCCCGATCGTCCTGTTGGCTTTTCTTCGCGTAAGCTCCCTCAACGGGAAAATACACAACGAAACCTCTGAACACTATTCACCTGTGCCACGGGTTTTTGGGTAGCCTTGATACTCCATGAGAAGCTTCTCACTTCCTTTCTTTCCTTTTCTCAGATAAACGACGAAAAAAAATACAACAGACAATGTCAGAATTTTTCTGAACCCGTTGCTTGTTCGCCATTCGGGTCTAACTCATTCAATCCAACTAGTTACTTTTTTCCAAACATGACAATCCAATTTCCTTTCGGACCTAGCACCTGGGCGTCAATCTCTCTCTACTTCGGGGCTTCATGCCTGCCTGGATAGCCATTCGGCCAGACCACTCAACAGTGGAGCCATCTCCAAGTAGAATCTGATATCTAACTCCCGCCTTGTTAGCGTTCGCTACACACACTTTTTTCACCGGGTCTACGTTTTTCATCCACAATGGGTAGATCCTGCGGCGGAAAAACAGCAAATCTCCCCGCAATGGAAGTAGACATATATGAAAATAGGCAGTCCGTGATACCATACCGTGGTAGTTGTTTCTGCCCAGGGTTAACCAAACAGGGAAGGAGAGACCCTCACAAAGTCTGTCAGAAGCACAGACTCTGCAACTTTTTCACCAAACCCTGCCTCGTGTGCGTAAACATAAAGTTACCAGAATGGTGAATGTTTGAGGCAATGCAACGTGCATCGAATCTCCGGAAAAAGCAACAACATAAAAAGACTGAACGTGAGAAACTTTGCTTCCAAAGTTCCTCCAACTCTACGCATGTCACCTTCTAGTTCGCCATTTCTTCTGAATACTCTTTCCACTGTCTCATTAATCTCGAATGCAAAAACAACGTCTTCATCTGAGTGTCCTTCATCTGTCGTAACTGCACTTCTGGGTCCTTCGACGCCCACTCTCGCTGATCTACTGAATTCCCCGCAAGAAGTCTGTACTTCGCCTCTAATTCATTGCAACCCATAATACATGGCTCTCCTTCCGTTGGTTCACACGCAACAAACGCATCTGACCTTTCTGAGCCGACAATATCTCTAGTCCTTGACGATGCTGAAACTTCTACCAATTCACTAAACGTTAAAAACCTATCTGAGTTAAAATCAAACACACCCGAATCAACCGAAATCTCCGACTTCCAACCAACAACAGAACATGAAACTGCATCCCCTGACTCACCAGTGAACCTATTCATCCGGTGGCTCCTAACAAACCAAACAACTCTCTGGCCTAGACAACCAAACGTTAGCCTGATCCAACACAACAGCACCAACCGATCACGTTTTATGGTCAACCTTGTGCAATAAAACTAATCCTTTCGAAACAACAGAAGACTACGAAAAAACATAAAGAAAGTTCAACAAAAGTTCGCATCACTGCAAGAAAAGGTCGCAAATCTTGTAAGAAAGAACAGACGTCTTTTACAACTGTATGAGCCAACAGCCGGCTTAATCTTGCATTAGCCACCCGTCAACCACCTCCCAACAAAAGAACCAGGGTGTTCTGGGCTCTTAAACGAATCCGTTTTGTATCACACTCGAAGTCTCGCTACCATGCTGCACCAAAATTCCCACGCCCCTCCAATCAACCGAAGGGAGTGCAGGACCTAATTGACACCCCAATTACAAATTCCCTGAAAAATACGATGGGATGTCATTCTGCCCCCACAAATATTCCGGGACGATCCAACTTTTACTCCTCCGACTTCATCAAACTGGGAACCTGCAGCCATTTCCTGCCCACCACAGAGTTTTTATGGTTTTTCCCCTCAAGTAATTCGACAATTTACCCGAATTTCGACATCTCACCTCTGACATGCAACAACGTACAGACTACAGCAATCCTTGAGCTTCGACGTGCTGATTGCAGATTGAAAGCAAAAGAATTCACCTACGGTTTTTGCTTACGCAACCAGCCCCAAGAACTTTTAGGCACCAACAACATAAAAAACAAAAACAAAAAAAAAGGAAAAAAAAAACAATGGGTCTTATAAATCCATGGGCTGGACATTCGCTTCACCGAGGATGTAATCATTTTTCTTCGAAACCCACAACCAGGGAAACTTTCACTGTCTTTTCACCATACTTCAACTCAAGCTGCTCTCGAACATGATCAACAAGCAGAACCAAAGTAAAAAAAAAACGGAAGAAGGGATAAATCCGTCTAAAACAACGGGATACAACCTAAAAAAACCCATCTTCACAAGAATCTAGGGGAGGCAAGGGGGAAAAACTTTGAAAGTAAACCTAGAAAGTCGAAAGCTCTCCTCCTCGGCACCCAAATTGAATGGTGAAAAGAACAAAATTAAACACTCTTCAAACCCTCACTCAAATTTGAAAATATCTTCTTCCATGATCGCCAAATTTTCTGGTTCTATATTGTTTTCATGTTCAACTTGCTGTTGGCTCAAATTTTCAACAGCAAGTTAAATCTTCTCTCATCGACACCGGGAAAATGAATCAACTCAGTTCTTCTATTTGATTTTGATAAAATAAAAAAGGCAGTGATTTGGACACCAACTATTCTTCCATTCACACGGACATGAAGGAATTGACATCGGCAATCGTAGTAACCAAACCTGAACAAAACGAGGGTGAGTCCATTGACACAAGGATCCACTTCAAAGAAGGTAACTAAAACCTTATCTTTTTACGTTCCTATACAACCCTCTTCTTTTTCCCTCTGAGCAAACAAATACAATTTCATTTAAAATCAATAATTTTATATTTTGTAAAAAAATGGAAAATCTCAAAACGACAATCTCACAACGACAATCTCACAGAGTCTCCGACTCAATGGGAAACCTGCTCTGGAACCCTAGGACACTCAATCAGAAGGTGCCAGCCACCAATTTTTACGAGGTCTACTGTCAATCCAAAAATAAACAGGTATTGTATATTCTCTAGAGGCAATAAGAAAAGTAAATTTGCCGGCCTCCATGGAAGCCCGGTGAAATTTGTTTATTTTGCCTAGGAAAATATACAATACCTTAACCCGCCCTACCTCCCCTCTAGAGTCACCTTCTGACAAATCGACGAGAACAAAATCTGGTTCGCTTTCGCGGCAGGATCGTTTTATAGAGGGCTGCGCACATACGCAGTTGGGTTCCCAAGCCGGAACTTAAAAATCCTAGGATGTAGCAAAGCATCAGAAGGCTGGCAAATTTACGTTTTCAATTATTTTTTCGTGCACTTGAGAATGGGGCCTATTTGTGACACCGAAACGTAGTGTTTTTTTTTCTCTTTGCTTGTTCCATTGCATTTAATTCACTTTGGCTGCTTTGCATGTTGATGAATCTTGGTACATTCATTTCTACTTACATGTTCGCTGTTCAGTAATAATTCAAGTGAAAATGTATTTGCTGTTAGCGACTACTAATAACCTTATCGTATGTGTCGTATCATATTTTCAGCACTAGTGCCTAGTAGATTGCAGCATTTTTTTTTAAACGGGAAATGTATATCAACGCAAGTCTTAAGACCCAGTAACAGGTGTAAACACGACTCATACTGCACTCAATCTATTGATTGCTAGTGTTAGTAGTAGAAAAACAGTAAACTTTGTGGTCTGCTGTAGTATTTTCTTTTGCGTTACCATTACTTTTCAAGTTAATTCAAAAAGAAAATATCTTGTGAGATATCTTTCTAGGTGAAACCGAGTCTAATGTTTGGCCAAACTTTGTAATTGTTTCACCAGGTATGTGATGGGATTTGCTTCACTGCAGTCAGAAGTCGGAGTAAAAGGATAATATTACAGGAAAAGTCCAACCATCAGGATGAAGCCAAAAAAGAATTATTTAATCATTCGTTTGCGAAGATTCGTGAAAGCTATTTTGGCCGAAGAGAAACGTTCGACATCTTTGCCTATTTTTGAATTTTTGTACAAGAAAGACAAGCACTATTTTGCAAAACTGATATGGGGATTTGTGTTTGCTGTATCTTTAGCTATGCTTGTTTATCAGACATTTGATCGAATACATTTCTACTACACATATCCAGTGACAGTCGATGTGTCTATTAATCTGAAACCCTACCAGAAATTGCCAGATATTACGATATTCTACCTGGGTGATTCTTTGGTGAAGCTCTCATCCAAAAGTGATGTTCGTCGGTCCTATTGTGTTCCTGATGACTTTATAAAGGCAGACCGCAACATTACTATGAACGAAGTATGGAATTCTGTGAAAACATCTGCATTTATTTTATCAGCAAAGGCTTTAAACGTAAGTATTGAAATGTTGATAAAGGGTAAAATATACTAGAGAAAACTGTAGACAGTGTAGCAATTTAATCTTTGGAATGATATATTATTTTACAGTCGTGCAAGACAGATTCCGTGCAAGCAGATTTCGTGCTGAAAAACGAGTAGTAGCAAGAATTTGAAAGATAGGGCAATTTCATATTAAATCCGTTTGTTTCCATCACCATAACCAGTAGCTTATAAAGGCGTACACGTCGGATGTGGGAATGTCCATCTATTTTGTAACTACTGCTGCATATTTCAACCTCTGTCGCAAAGTCGTCTGGGAAAGAAGACGGCGGTAGTTTTCCTGTCTCCGGGGCAGTTGATTCAACATCACCACAATCTTATTTTTTACCTAAGTAACGATAAAATGGATCAAATTTCCATCATGCCTATGGAACGCTGTTGCATGCAGAGTAGCCACATGCCTCTACTAATCGTAGTACGATTAGAATTTTATGCATCTAGCTATTAGGTTAAAGTCTAACTGCTGTATTTTTAACGTGCTTTATCCCCGAAAACTGTTACGTCCAGTTGTTCCCCATTTGTCGCGTGTGGTCGCGACTTATAATGAGGGGTGGAACGTGATGGAATATTATCATGGGAACTCAGTTGAGCACTCCTTTATGTCACTTCTGTCGTAACGCACGGATGACTATGATTTGCACAGCATAAGTCAGACAGTTAAGATAGCCTAACGTCCAGCTACGGCTCCACTCCTGGTTTATTAAAATTAAAAAAAAGTTTAATGAGGAGCTTATAAATGCGTACAGTATCGGAGTTGTAACTCTTGCTCTGTATTCCACACCTTGTCACAAGATTGTGTAAGAGAGCAGTGGCGGATTTCACTTCCTGGATACAAGCCAGTGGATTCAACCTCACCTAAGCAGTGCTAAAAGGTATTAACTTTGAAGCACGCACAAGAAATGTCACGATGTCAAGAGGCAAGATACCAGATTTATTCCATCCACGTTAATTAATTTGGAATGTTGGAACTTGGACCTTGAAGCTGTTGGAACTTGACACTTGGAACTGTTTACGTAGTATTTTGAAAGGGCAGATTGCCTCAAATAGAAATCACCCTAAGACTGGAGCTATAACAGCCATTTTTGTATTCCTCACTGGATTGAGAAATTACGAATTGGAAATTGTAAGCTCTGGAGAGCCAATCGGCGAAATCCCAGCCGAGTTACTTTATCAAACTAACTCGGCATGGAAACAGTAATCAGATGCCGCAGACACGTCCCACCGTGAGAGAGAATCAACGGTGATTCGTGATGGAAACTTGTCATCATTTTTTAAATACTATCACAGAAAAATAGATGCTTCCAGAGCCCTTCCTCATCTATTTCTAAAT
The DNA here is from genome assembly GCA_023313725.1 of Lithobius niger. Lineage (NCBI taxonomy): Eukaryota > Metazoa > Arthropoda > Chilopoda > Lithobiomorpha > Lithobiidae > Lithobius > Lithobius niger. The sequence continues at coordinate 9,839 of JAHWFP010212811.1, read as the reverse complement.
AATACCAATGTCTCTGAGATTATGGAAAACGCTTAGGTCCTTAGTTCTACCTTTGCTTCGAAGATTATCCTCCATAATAGAGTTTTTGGCACCACAGCCAATTTTCCATTGAATGGCGAGTCTCTGTACACTCGAGTAAATTTTTCACGTAGTACAGTTCTGGCAGCTTTAGCTAGGCCCAAACCTAGTAAATCTTGTGGGCCTGATGGTTTCTCAGTTTTCTTACTAAAGACGATTACAAATGAAGTTTATTACCCACTTTCTAGACTTTTTAAAGTTTCTTTTGAACGGGCTAATGTGGTTCCTGTCTTTAAGAAGGGCTCTTCCTCTAACCCGTCGAATGAGACCAGCTGTCTTTACTTGTGTCACTTGTAAACTCATGGAAATGGTTATTCGTGATGAGCTTGCATCCTTTCTAAAGAAACATTCCATTGTTCGGTAGAACCAATTTCGGTTCCTCCCAGGTAGATCTGCAACTTATCAATTAAATTTGGTAGTTGATTGCTGGATGAGTGTCCTCGATATTGGTATTTCTTCGGACACAATTATATTTCAATTTTAGAAAAAGCCTACGAATCGGTTATCCTCTGTAAGCGTCTCCTTAGAATGATTGTTGCGGTATTTCCGGTAAAATTAAAGGCTGGATTTCAGCCTTCCTTCTAAACAGGTCCCAGCGGGTTCAAATTAACAACTGCTTCTCATCTTGAACTTCTTTTCCATGTGGAGTTACATAGGGTTCGGTTCTCTGGCCTCTCTTGTTTGTGATCTACATTAATGATTTAATGCTTGATAACCCAAATATTTTTGGATTCATATTCGCTGATGACGTAAAGGTTGGTGGATAGAACCTGACTGGGAGTTATTCCCAGGATCTTCTCAAAGATCCGATATGTTGAGGATAGAACCTGACTGGGAGTTATTCCCAGGAT